>BJCO01433180.1:0-10095 GCA_018326465.1 Flaveria floridana | reverse complement strand
TCAAATGTAATAGACTTCTATCTTGTAACATGTATGTAAGGTTTAATCATTGTAATGAAAACTCTTCAATGAATGTTTGCTTGATTACTTAATGTCATATCTATTATTATTATTTGTTGTTACTCTCATATATGAACAAGTTATATAGGTTATAGACTTGTTAGACATGTTCTGAATCAGTTAAGGGTCAAGAATGTGTTTAACTAAGTATACTGATTTAGTCGCACGACTGGACTATGCGAATGGTCCAATCGCACGGTTGAACTAGGAGATTGAGTCAATCGCACGGTTGAGTCATCAGACTGACTCAAGCATACGAATGAATCAATCGTATTACTCAATCGCACGACTGAGCCAGTACCAAGGCTCAGTCGCACGAATGAGATCTGTAACCTATAAATACCACTTAATTCGTGGAAAAACGGAACACTTCGAGTACTTGCAACCCTAGTCGACCCAGAACGCCTTGTTCGTCTATTCCAAGTTCATAGAACGTCTGTGATCGATCCTAATCCATTCTTAACGTTTTCTAATCGTTAGGTTTGATCTTGATTACGTTCTCCCTGATTGGATCACCAATCAAATAGGATTCCGCACTATTTGATCTGGTACAACGAAGAATCGGTTATTACTCCGTACGTACACGGTCCTAACAAGATTTCATCAATGCTTCAAATTCTTCTCACAGTCTCTTGTCTGTTGATCCAAATATAATGTCATCTATATATATTTGAACCACCAAGAGATCTTGATGTTCATGCTTGAGGAAGAGAGTCTAATCTATTGTTCCTATCTTGTATCCATGCTTCAGTAGGAAGGATGATAATGTCTCATACCATTTCCTTAGAGCCTGGTGAAGTCCATACAAGGCTTTGTCAAGCTTGTATACCCTATGAGGATAATTTGTATCTTTAAAGCCTGGAGGTTAAGCAACATAGACCTATTCATCAATTTTACCATATAAGAAAGCACATTTTACATCCATTTGGTAAATTGTGAATTAATTATATGAAGCATAGGCTAGAAAGACTCTTATTGCTTCAATCCTTGCAACTGGTGCAAAGACATCATCATAGTCTATCCCTTCTTTTTAAGTATAGCCTTGGGCTATCAGCCGTGTTTTGTTTCTTACAATGATTCCTCTGTCTCTAGCTTGTTTTTGAAAAGCCATCTGGTACCAATTGGATATTGGCCTTCAGGCAGATCAACTAGATTCCAAACTTTCTGCTTTCTGATTGTTAAAGCTCCTCTTGCATAGCTTCAATCCAGCTATTGTCTTTAAGTGCAACTGATATATTAAGTGGATCCACTTGAGATAGAAAATAGGAGAGAAGACAAATATTGGCTGCTCCCTCTTGATTTCTTGTGGTTCTTTCATGAAGATCACCAATTATGTTTTCAGTTGGGTGATTGTTATGAATTTTGGTTGTTGGTATTGTTGCAACTAGAATGGAAGATTCCAAGTTGGTCATCTGTAGTGATGGACATTGAGCCAGCTATGATGGAGAATAAACAAAATAGTCAAATTCTTCTTCATGTTAGTATGAGGCTGAAAAATATCCATCTTCCTGATTTTGTGCTTCAGCAGATGTAGTTTGACCATCCGTAGGTGTTACATTAGCATCTCTAGATGTTGGTTGTGGATCTGCTGATGCTGTTGATGTACTTGGTTGTTGTATTGATGGATTTGTAACCCCATTTGAAGGAACTAGGGCATCTCTGGATGTAGATGTAGTATCTACGGGTGCATTGATTACATCTCCAGATGTAATATTAATATCTGCAGAAGCAGAGTTAACAGCTGTTGATACTTCATTTACTTCTTTGGAGGTTAAAGTTGGGTTTCTATTGGACTGTCCATTACTTGATTATGGTGAAGGCCCATGATCTGCAACACTTAATGTGTGTGGACGAGGTCTTGGTGGATCTGCAGTTAGTGGTACATCACTCATTGTTGGAGATGCATAAGGATAACATGTATCCGTAGAACCTGCAATATTCAAATAACCAGAGTTAAATGAATTCCTTAAAGCATCTATGTTAAACAGCCATGATGAACCTATTATGAATTTTCTAAACGATGCTTCATCAAAAGATACATTAGGTGTTTCTTCGACAATGTTTTGTTGTGGAATGTAAACTCTATATGATTTGGATGTTGATGAATATCCAATAAAGAAACCATCATAGGATTTTTTTGAAAACTTTCCCAATTGTTCTTTAGTGTTTGACACGGACACATGACACCCAAAAGCTCTAAGATATCCTATAAAAGGTTTTCTTTTAAATAAAATCTCATAAGGTGCTTTGTTGTATTCTTTAACAGTTAATGTTCTGTTTTGAACAGTGCAAGCTGTATTCACTACTTCAGCCTAAAAGGTAATAGGTAGATGTGAATCAGCTAGTATTATTCTAGCTGCTTCAGTGAGAGTTCTGTTTCTCTCAGTAACTTCATTTTGTTATGGAGTTCTTGGTGCACTAAACTGTCCTGCCATGCCTTTGTTCCTGCAAAAGGTATCTAGAACACAGTTAACAAATTCAGACCGATTATCACTTTTAAAAAATTTTGACTTTTAAATAAAGTTGATTTTCAATTTTAGTGATGAACTCCATTAGTGTTTCTGATGTTTCACTTTTATGTTTTAAGAAGAAGACCCATGTGAATCTAGTGAAATCATCAACAATCACCAAACAATATTGCCTTTTACCAATGCTCATCTGTAACACCCGGTTATTTTTAAAGGTAAAAAAAAGAATAAAAACAAAGGAAAAGAAAGAAAATGTAAGTTAACCTAAGTTGAGGGGTTTAAAGTGTCCAAAATGACACAACTTTTGAAAAGTTGGTGAATAAAGCAACATGGCCGCCCATGTTGCTTCTCACACCTTATCATTCGGATTTTGTTAGAGAGAGAAAGAGGAAGAGCAGAGAATTCTCGGGAATTTTAGAAAAAGCAAGAAATTCAAAGTTTTTGGTAAGAATTCTCGGTTTTATGATGTCTTAGAAGTTTCTAGTCTCGGTTATGTGCTTATAAATATGATTGTGTGTTCAGGTGTGTGTGTATGGGGGTTTTAGGTGCTAGAAACGTCTGGGAAGCTCAAGGAAGCGTTCAAACCCAAAAACAAACTAAGGTGAGTTATAGAATCCCTTTTTTAACATGTTTTTGACAAACTTTGGGGCTGGAAAATGCATGTGAACGTGTTTTTATAAAAATGGGTTTTTACCCGTATGTGTATGCGTGAATGGGTATACGGGTGGATGTAAATTTGGGGCATATATGTATGTATGAATATGTTATGATGCTTAGGATGATAATACTAAGCTTAGAACATGTTAGATTCCGATTTGGGACTGTTTATGTTGTTTAAGTGGAATTATGTTGCCCAGCCGTCTAAACAGTGGACCATGCGTCCAACAGGCTAGATTTTCTAAGTGTTCCCAACCGCCCAAAGTGCCCAACCACCTGAACAGGTCCCATGCGTCTAAACAGGGCCCATGCGCCCAAACAGGCCCATGCATCTAAGTGAAAAATGGATAAGTGTAGGCCAGACATCCGAACAGTGCCCAACCTCCTAAACGCCTGTGCGTCTAAGTCAAGCCCATGTGTCTAAATAGTGCCCAAACGTCTACAAGAATTATTCAGGATGACCAAGTGTAGGGCAAAACGTCTGAACAGGGCCCATGCGTCCGAATAGGACCCATGCGCCCAACACTTGGAATTTATTTTCAGGAATTTTGTGGGAGTCTGTGCAATTAGGGTTGGACGATGTTTGACTAGGGTTAATAAATGTTTAATTTCAAGCATAATCATGACTACTTTTTTTGATTTCTTATTATTATTATTATTATCATTTTTGTTAACCCCATTATTAATGTTATTAATATTATTATTGTATGACTTTACGTGGTATGTTCATGATCGAGACACAAAGTATTATCATTAATAAAGCGAAAGATTTATGATAGAGAAAAGTGGAATGTAAATGAATGAACGAAAGTCTTGGAAGCAGATGTAAAGAGGTGCACGACCTTGTTGTTGTTAGCTCAACTGTGATGCGGGTTAGCTACCCTGAGGCATGCACACAGGGTCAATCATTGAGATTGATAATGAGGTGAGCGACTCTGTTGTCACAAAAGACTCGGATAAAGTGCAATCGTTGAGATTGCTAATGGGGTGAGTGACTTTGTGTCACAAAAGACTCAGATAAAGTGCAATCGTTGAGATTGCTAATGAGGTGAGCGACCCTGTTGTCGCAAAAGACGCAGAAAGTAACGATAAAAGTATGAAATGAACGAATGATGAAGATAATAATGATATTACCTATGTGTACGTATGATGTGTGATCGCACGCAAAAGTAAAGAATGGTTCTTAAATGAAAGTAAAGTATGTTTAATTATAAAACTAGGACTCACTCAGCAAAGCTGATTTTTATGCATTTTTCAGTTGGCAGGTAAAATGTTGCAGAGGATGGCACACGGGTGAAGCTACTCGGTGGGGCATGACTGCTGTTTTGTAATGCAATTGAACTATTATTTTGTAATATGATTAAACCACGGTGTATTGCTTAACAACAGTGTTTATAATGAAATGAATGGCTTTTGTTAAATTAATTCCGCTGCTTAAGTTTGTATTATGTAACGTTTTATGTAATTATTGCTGTGAATAACCAACTGTGAGGTGCCCGGGAACGGGGCCTTACATCATCACATTGGTTAGACCAAAAAGATCCATGTGAAGTAATTTGAGTGGTGTTGTATTTGTGTTAATTGTTTTGGACTTATGAGACACCTTTTGTTGTTTTCCTTTATAACATGAAGAACAATGAGTAGATCATTGAAATTCTTTCTTAGGAAGGCCAATGACTAGGTCATGTTTGGCCAGCCTGTTCATGTTCTTCATATTAGAATGAACCAGCCTTCTATGCCATAGTTGAGATTCATCTTCTGATGAATTAGAGATCAAGCATGTTTCATTTGATGTTAGTAAGGTGTTGTTCATGTCCAAAACATATGTATTGCTTTTTCTTGGTCCTTTAAGAAGAATGTAATCATCTAGGATTTTCAAGCCAGGTTTAAGAATGTAACAATGAGTGTTTCAAATAAAGTGGTATAGTTTTTATCACAAATTTGAGAGACACTGAGTAAATTATATTGCAAGTTTTCATAAAAAATTACTTTCTCAAACTTGAGTATACCATTAGTTACCATTCCTTCACCTATAATTTTACCTCCCTTCTTATCCCCACCAAATGCTACATAAGAGCATTTTTATGTTTGAAGTAATGGAAGAGAGAACAGTTTCCTGTCATATGCCTAGAACATCCACTGTCAACATACCACTTGTTATCAGCCTTCCATGTATGTTCCTGCACATAAAATGAAATCAACTAGAATGGGGAACCCAAGCCTTAATGAGCTTGGGTTGACCACTGGTGTCTAAAATTATCACTCCTTCATGAATGAGTCTTGATGATTCAGGTTTGACTTTAGACTTTATTGATTCATTTTGTTTTGTTTGTGGTGGTGAGGATGATTCTTTTGGTGATTGACTTGAGGCATGTTGAAATTGTTTCTCAATCACTTCGTCTTGCACCTTCTCTTTGTTTTTCTTCTTATATGCCTTTGATGAAGATCCTTTCTTGAAGAAGGTTTTAGCAACCTTTGATTGTGACTTTGATACCTCAAAACCTTTGTCAAACTGGTCAAAGAAGGTCTTATCAGCATTTTGTTAGACCCTGAAAGGATCATACATGCCAATTCAAGTAACGGATAATGGTTGTTCTGCTGAAATCTCCCCAAGTCCAAGAACCAATGCGGATCAAGAATCTGCATCAACTAAAGAAGAGAAGTGTCGGCTATCCGCATTTGTACATACGGATAGAACAAATACTGACAAGTATTTGTTCTTCTACATTAACAAATGCGGACAGCCGAACAAATGCTACCAAAGGATTTGCACGTCCGCATTAACTAATGCGGATGCTCAGCAACAAATGCGCTAAGTGTTTGTTCATCAACATTTGTAAATGCTTATGACCAAACACTAATGCGGTTGAAGAAAAACAAATGCTGATGAAGTTCAACACATCCGTAATAGTCAATGCGGATGAACAAAGCAAATGCTGATGAAGACCTTTTGTACTTAGACTAGATTATGTATAGGGGTATTTTAGTCTTTTGTAAAGGCTTTTTGTCAGCCTATAAATAAAATAAACAACCTCGTATGTTAGGTGACTTGAGACTTTAGACTTTGACTTACACTTTTGACTTTAGTCTAACCTTAGACAATCAGGATATCAGTCTTTTGTCCCCAAGGTGTCCGGTTACTGTATAGTGCTCAAACCCTAGCATTTATTGTAGCTGTTCATCTTAGTCAATACAAAAGTGCATTTATGAGTATTTCTTGCATTCAATGTTTTGTGTTTGTATGATTCCGCCATATAATCACTGACTCAATCATCATATTCAGTCCTTGTTGTTTCACAACAACAGAGAACATCATTCTCACACCCAGTCAATTGGTATCAGAGCTTTGGCTCTCGGTTCTTCTTCAGATGTGTACAGATCTAAGTTGAACTCGATTGATCTGGTGATTAAGTTGTTGGTAGAGTGTTTGACTACCTCTATTCAGTATACAAGTTGAATATCTGCTGAAATACTTCGAGAGTCACTGTTCATTCATCATCAACCTCTAAAAACAAATTTGTGAACAGTTGCTTCAACATAAAATCATACAAGAAACTAAATCATAAACTTAAAAAAAGAAGTTGTAACAAATTTCTGCTCTACACTCAGCAGATCTAGTTGTATAAGACTGTTTTGGACTTACTGGACTAGGAGGACTTAAGAATCAACCTAATTAGTACGTAAACAAGTTAAAAACAACTGATTAAAATGGATTCACATAATTTCTCTAAACTTGGTGATACTCCTAAACCTCCTACGCTTAAACACAAATCTGAGTTTAAGTAATGGAAGATTAGGTTTATGAATTACATTACAGGTGTAGATCCGGACTATTGGATTTCCATATGCAAAGGACCTCACATTCCAGTGACACTTTCTGCTAATCAGGCTGCTCTATACAAAACCTCAAGAATACCCATAGAGGATCTTACTCTTGATGATGATGGCTACAAAAAGATAAAAATTGATCTCAAAGCTTATTCCATTCTAACTCAAGCACTGAAAATGGGTGTGCTGAAAAGGCTTGAAAAGTATGGAACAGCTAATGCCGTGTGGGATGCACTGCTGATTATGTGTGAAGGCAGCATTGAAGTAGCTAAAATTAACAAGGACAAACTTGTTAATCAATATGAAACCTTTCATCACTACAAAGGGGAGTCAATCTCTAAACAATTGCATAGATTTATGCAACTGGTAAATGATTTAGAGATTATGGGGGTTACATATAAAGTCAAAGAGTTCAACAAGAAAATGCTTCACAGTCTTCCTGAAAGCTGGAAACAAAATTTTACCATGCTAAAGAACACTCTTGATCTATAGAGTACCACCTTGGACATCATGATAGCCAAAATTAAAGCTCTTGAACTTGAGGAAAGGAGCATGAACCATGGTGGACCAAGAGTTGTTGAAGCATATAAATTTCAATCAGACACTCACTCAGTGGAAAATGCCTTCATTACTGAAGATGATGATTTTCTCTCCTCAAGAGATCAAGTGAAGACAACTGGCTTCATTGCTGCTCCATCAACAAACAAGCCATCAACATCAGCTCAACCAACAAGATTCATTGCCACTCCCACTGGTATGTCTGAAGACCAAAGATCTAAAGAGCAAAAGGCTACTTACAATGCCTTTGTTGCTAGCTTTGAAGCATACTTGGTAGGTAGACTCACTTCTGGCCACCTGATCCAAGAAGACTTGGAAGAAATGGATCCAGATGATGTGGAAGAAATGGAGCTGCAATGGCAAATGGCTATGATAGCAATGAGAGCTAAGAAGTTCTTTAGAAAAGGGAGAAAGCTGAGTTTGAATGAAAATACAAAGCTTGAATATGACAAATCCAAGGTCAAATGCTTCAATTGTGGAATGACGGGCCATTTTTCAAGAGAATGCAATGCTCCTAGAAGAAACAACAATAGCTTTCAAAGGAACTCTCCAGACCAACCAACATCACAACCAAACTTAAGTTATCAGTCAAGCAATCATCAACAAAAGCAGTATCATCACCAAACACAACATAAACATCCATACCAGAGTCAGCCACAACTGACAAATCAAGCTCATGGAACCAATCTACTTCAAATGCACTTGTCATCAGACAAGATAGAGTATGTGACTGGAGCTTTTATATGTTGAGGAAGTGAAGCCTCAATTCCAAAATCATGCTCTCATGGCTCACATCAATGATGGCCCAACTCTAATACATTCTGAGGTAAAATCTAATCTGTGTAGTGATAAATGTATTGCTGAACTACAGAGTTACCATGAAGACAATCACAAATTGGCAGCTAAAATCAAAGAAGAAAAGGTAAAATCTAAGATGTATAAAAGCGAAATCAAATGCTTTGAAATAAAAATCAAATCTCTCATCTCAGATATAGAAAAACTGCATGGAGAAAAGTACACTCTTGCAGCTGAAAATGACAAACTAACTAAAATGCTAGCCCAAGACAAAGTTGGGCAATCAGTTACTGAAGTGAAACTTTAAAAGTTTCAACTGTCTTCAGCTAAGCTGCAAGAGATGCTTGATTCATAGAAGGAGCACAATGAGTGAGTCTGTCACTCTTTTTGATAAAATTGAACCTAAAACTATTGAACCGAAGTCAATATTAACTCAAATCACTAATCCTCAAAATAAACCAAGTGTTTACATTGAAACAAATAAGGAGAAAATTAAGTTAGGTCATCCTATCAAAATCAAAGAGTACTCAGACAAAACAGTGAATGTCATTAAACCAACAAGTCCATTCAAATCCGTAGTGCCTTTTGTGAAATTTGTTTCTACAATTTCCAAAGAAAAGAAGATATCTGATGATTCTGTGAAACCATCTGCTGAAAGCGGATCTGATTGTAAGATCAAATCCCCAAATAATTCAATCAAATCAGACAAAGTTTCACCAAAAATCAAAGGTAGAATCTCACTGGTTTCAAAATCAAAGATCAGATCAGATCCTAAATCATCAAAACCAAAGCAAGGAGTTGGTTTTGATATTTTTAATAAAGATCATGTAAATCAACGAGAAAAAGAGGATAGAAAAAGTTTAAGAAAGTAAAATCAGTCAAAGAAAATTAAGACTAGTACTGTTGTTAAACAAACTACTAAACGGACTTATCATGATTCCTCACCAAAATAAAAAACTGAGGCTCAGTCCAAAACTTGTAAAGTCATTGAGACATCAACACCAGGATCAGTGTCTAGAAACAAACACATGTATTGTGACGTGTGTGAAATGTCAAATCACAGAACAGATAAGTGCTTTTACAATCAATATTGCTCAATCTGTGACACGAACAATCATTCCCCCAAAAATTGTTATTTTAACAAATATTGTTATGTCCGTGATATGACCAACCACAACACATCTAAATGTTTCTTCAAACAAAAAGGACTGAGAATTCCTCCAAACAAGCCCATTTCACCAAGCACATCTGCAAAACCCGAAATCAACAGTCACTTTCATAATAAACTGTTCAAGACTTCCAGGTCTAATGATGATTTGAGTAATTTGAAAGAGTTAAAAATAGGTCAAAGAAATATAAAACATAACTTCAGACAAACTCAACATTTTCATAATCTAAAAACAAAATTTGATAACCAAAAACAGGTTCAATTTTTGAAGAGAAATAGGGATCAAAGGTTTGAATACTCTTCTGACTCTTCAGTTGATGCAGATGTGATGAAACACCTAAGGTATAAATAGAAATTAACCACATCCCCAAGTCATAATTTAGAGGAAAGTACCAAAAAGTTACTATCATGGATAGGAATGGGAAACCCAAGACCATCATGGCTTGGGTTCCACACTCTAGTTAGTTCTTTTTGTGCTTGCAGGGTCACTCATATAGGTCCAATAGTTTATGGTATGTGGACAGTGGGTGCTCCCGACACATGACTGGAGATCGTTCCCTC
>BJCO01432848.1:0-12179 GCA_018326465.1 Flaveria floridana | reverse complement strand
TTCAAGTTGCCTTTTCAGTTTTTGTTTTTTAAGATCTTGAATTTCCTTCCCTCCTTCACATATAACTTTCAAGGCCTTGTACATTGTATATCCAGTTTGATAGTTTTCAAGCCTTGATAGTACTTCCAATGGTAGCCCTTTGCACATAAGAGAGTAAGCCTTGATATCATTTTTCACCTTCTTTAGATCATCTCCATGTAGATTATCTTCAGGATAAGGTTATTGTGCATCTCTTGTATACACAAAACCTCTATCTGGACCATCAGTAGTCACAGGGATATATGGTCCTTTCTCAATTGATTTCCATAAATCAGTGTCTATGGAATTCAAATGATGCTTTAACCTAAGAGACCAGTTTTTGAAATCAGCTCTATTTTTAAGTTTTGGAACTCTATTTTCAGAATCTTCTGATTTTACCATTCCTATATTTTTGTTAATTTTCTAAGTTTTTGAATTAAGAAAAGAATTAAAAATATTTTTGGATTTTTTTCAATTTTTAATGAAAAATGTCTAAGTGTCAAAGGAGATGCGTCTGAACAGTTGTGAAACGCCTCAACAGTGATGATACGACTCAACAGTTATGAAACGCTCCGACAGTGATGAAACGCCCCAACAGTTGACAAAAGTCTAAGGGATTGCCTTAGAAAGAACTGCTCAACAGTATCAAAACCTCCAAACAGTATTAAAACGCCTAGGGTAAAAACACCTTCACAGTTGAAAAATGCCTAAACAGTGTTCAAGCGCCTGAACACTTGGGCAAATTTCAGTGATTTTTAACCCTAATGCGCCACATTCATCATGTTCATATGAATATAACGAACTCTGAATTTCTGAAATCCTTCAAATGTTGATAAATTGAACTGAAACTTTCCAATTTTTTCAATATAATGCTGATAATGATTCTTCTAGCATCAATTTCAGAAATTATAAACAAGAATTCAATCAATTTCCATAATTGCAGTTTGTAAACTCAAGAACTTTTCCGAACACTTTTTCACTGATTCAATTAATTTTGATGAATTTTTACTGCAATTTGTGATTCAAATCATGTTTCTGATGATGAAACACAACTTTGATTCATAATGTTTTACTTGAATTGTCAATCAATTACAGATTTCAGTGAATTTTTGAAGTTTCAAAGTTCGACAAAACTTCAAAAACAATCAACCGAAAGCTCTGATACCATTTGATAGGATCAAATGCATCAATCTGTAATGAATTATGTAAACAATACAAAAAAACACAAACAATTGTAATCAAATCAAGCACATATCAACAAAATTCATGATTTCATTGATATAGCAAAGACAATTACAAGAGTAAGAAAGCAGTACATACAAAATCTTATGTCTACTGACTCTACTCTAGTCTAAGCTATATATACTACTAACAAACTAGAGACTATCTATTTACAATTCTAGTCCTTAAACTATGATAAAATTGTAAAAGACACATTAAGACTAAATGTTAATCTTTCTAGAGTACTAACATCATTCATTATCGCACGTATTCGTTCGTTTCCTACTTTATCATTATCTTTCGCTGATTCTAGATCCTGTCAAAAGGTTACCCCCATCGTGGCCTGAATCCACCATTCCAGGCACAAAGCCTCTTTACTTCTTGGCACAAAGCCCGTGGCCCGAAGCTGCCATTCCGGGCACAAAGCCTCATCATTTCTGGGGTAAAGTGATAAGGATCCCATTTTGTACTATGGATCAGTCACCAAGAGTGATCCCCCTATCTGTGCGCCCTCATGGGTTAGCCAATGTCGCACGCTATAATACACACAGTTGAGCTAACAACTCTCAATGAGTTGTGATCCTCCTTTCATTTTGCTTGCAAGCCTTTTTCTTCTTTCGTTTTTATGTTCCACTTTCATTATCATTAATCATATCTCTTTCTTTAATGATAAGGAACATAAATACACCATGTAAAGTCATACATCAATATATATACGAAACATAAGAACAGAGCATAACCACGCATAAAATAGGCACATATAAGCCTTAAGTCAAACTAGGGTCAAAACCCTAAAACTCTGATTTTAGCAGAATTCCAGAAAATTTTCTAAGTGTCTGGGCGCTTTAACACTATGTAGGAGCATGAGGCCTGTTTAGGTTTTTCAACACTATTTAGGCGCATGGCCCTTCACTTAACTGTTTCTCACTTTGGGCGCATGAACTAATCAGGCGCATGAGCCTACACTTAGGCGCCTGAGGAAAGTTGGGCGTGTGGGAACTATTTGTAAAAATTTAATGTTTTGGATATGAGAAGTCTGATATGATGTTTGCACTGTTACTGTTCTACCAACCTTGACTTTTTTTCTCTTTATGCTGGTGTTGTCAATTCTTGTTTCGAATTATCTGTTTACCAATGTGATACAAATGTTCATTTTGACTTGTCAATGGCATGTTACGAATATGAAAACCTTTATTGACTAAAATATACTTGTGATTTCATAAATTTTTGCACACCAACATAACTATTTATCATATTTTTGTGTTTTTGATATTTGGAAAAGTCAAACATAAAATCAGATATTTTTGTACTTTTGATCATTTTTTAATGTTTTTAGTTAATTCTATGAAATTTTTAATTACTCTCCCTAAACTTTATATCCCACAAGAATAAAAAGTTTAAAGATTTAAATATTAGAAAAAGTTAATCACACCATCAAAAACATAAAATGAAATCAAAATATTTTTATATTTTGTGAATATTTATGTACATGAGTGTAGAAGTATACATTTAGGACATCATCACAGTCTACCTTCACAAATGCATTTTTTTAAGATAAAACATAAACATGCAGATAATGAATGCAGATATAATTATCCACTTAAACTCAAGCATTGGTTTATATATTGTTTATACTTTATGATATTTATCATTATTTTGTGTTTTGTTGAATATTGTCTATGTGCTTCACACTCAGAAGCACATATAGATCAACCACTCACATGAAATGCATGGTAGAACTTTATTACAACTTTAAACCATGTTATTTAAGTTATGAAATCTCATGTTATTATAGGTGATGGGAATCCCTTTAGGATTTATATGATCCTTTATATACTCCATTTTGAAGTTGATCCTCTTTGGACTCTTTTAATTGTAATCGAAAATGGATTTTATTGTTCATCCACTTTGGAATGTGTTCCTCATTGGGAATCATTTTGGATCATGCACATCAGCACTTTGTGCTTTGTTTACTCCAGTTCTTTTGATAGCAAAATAGGGGAGAAACTGATGTGGGTGAATGAGATTCATAAAGTATCATTACCTGATATGTTTAGGTTACTACACACACACCCATTTAAAGGAGTTAATTCTTACCCATACCTTAAGATGATAGCTTCATAGTGGAGTTAGGAGATTTACTTTGTCATAAAAGTTAATGTCTTCAATTCCAAGCTGAGCCTACCTACATATCATATGTTTTTACCTTACAATACATAGAATATACCATGAGAAATGATATAACTATTGTCGGTAATCATTAGCAGTGCAATTTTTCTATTTTTCTTGATTTTCTTTGTTTATGTCTTTTTGATATTTTATCTAAAGAAAATCACATATTTTTGTACTTTTGTAAATGTTTTTAGGTTTTGATATTGTAAAAAGACAGGTCATTAACAAAAAGAAATGATAATATATTTACATGTTATTCAAGTTTAATCATCTCTATTGCTTGAACTAGGAACTCAAACCAGTTAGGTTAAAATGTCTTAGTAAACAAATCAGCCAATTGATTGTCTGTGTGGACTTGTATCAACTTGATTAAATATTTTTTAAGTATAATTTCTAAAAAAAAGTGGTATCATATCTCAATGTGTTTTGTTTTTTAGTGCTGAGCTAGATTGTTAGTGATAAACATTGTAGTTGTGTTGTCAATGTGTATTAGTGAGTGCAAAAATGTGAAACTAAGTCAAGCATCTGGTTTTGAATATAGAGAACTTGAGAACAGCAAGGTGATGATGCTATGTACTCAGCTTCTACAGTTAAAACTAACACATTTGTCTGCTTCGTGCACTTTCATGACATTAGTCATGGCCCAATGGTTAGCAACCACCAGATGTGGAGTTCCGATTGAAATTGCATCCCATGTAGTAATTGTATGTGTATGCATAGAGGTTGAAATTTCCTTCCTTTGGATACCATAAGCCAAGTGTTGGTTTGCCCTTAAGATATCTGAAGATACTCTTCACAGCATTGACATGACATGCTTTGGGGTCTTCCTAATATCTGGCACAAACACATACTCCCAACATTACGTCAGGTCTACTTGCTATTAGACACATGAGTGATCCTATCATTGAACAATAATATGTTTAATCAACAGATTTCTCATATGGCTCAGGACCTATCTTCATCTTTCTATCTACACGAGTGTGTATAGACTGATAATTTGAGAAATGGAACTTCTTCAACATTGAATCCATGTATTTGGACCGTTTAATGAAGATACCATCCTCTGTTTATTGTACTTACAACCCTAAGAGAAAAGTCAATTCACCTATAGCACTTATCTGGAACTTGGAATACATGAGGTCTTCAAAATCCTTGTAGAGTTGTTTGCTTATTTAGCAAAAAATGATATCATCCATATAAATTTGAACAAAAAGCAGCTCAATATATTTCTTCTTTCTAAATAAGGTTTGATCAATCTTTCCTCTTTCATACCCATGTTCGAGAAGGAAAGATGATAATGTCTCTTACCACTTTCGTGGGGCTTGATGTAGATCACACAAAGCTTTGTACATCGTATGATGGAAATCCGAGTCTTCAAACCCTGGTGGCTTACTGACATAAACTTCTTCAAAAACTTTCCTATAAAGGAAAGCACACTTCACATCCATTTGGTACATGGTGAACTTTATGGATGCAGAGTAGGCAAGAAAGAGTCTATTGCTTCTAGCCTAGCAACAGGTGCAAACACTTCATCATAATCTATACCCTTTCTTTTGTATATCCCTGAGCTATCAGTCTTGCTTTGTTTCTGATAACAATGCCTCTATCATCAGTTTTGTTCCTGTATAGCCATCTGGTTTTGATAGGATATTGTCCCTTAGGAAGGTCAATCAGTTGCCATACTTTTTGTTTCCTGAATTCAAGCAACTCTTCCTGCATTGCTTCAATCCAACTATTGTCTTGAAGAGCTTCCTTGATATTCTTTCAAACATTTTGAGAAAGAATATAGGAGAAGAGATAGACGTTGGTTGTGCTTGACTCGCTTCTTATCACACGTTTATCAAGGTCACCAATGATGTTTGTGACCGGATGAATTATATGGATCCATGAAGTAGGATAGCATCTACTTGCATGGTTGCATCAAGATTGGAAACATTCATCTCAAGTTGGTGGGTAACATCTTCTTGTGGATTTAAATGAGCGGGTGAGTCATGAAAGTAATCATATGCTTCTTCATGTTGAATGTCTGATTTTAAAGCACTTTGATAAGTTTCATCTATTTCATTCACCTCTCCATCAACATCATTTCAAATAGATCTAGCTTGTTACACATTAGGAGATGTATTCGAAGAAGTTGTTAGCAATAAACTTAGACCAGCCTTAGTTGATGTAGTTTTAATTTGAGTTTGTCTAACTAGATTAGCTTGTAGAGGAACTTGTTGTGCTTGGACATGAGTAGATGATGGATGAGTCATAGGGAAATCATCTAGTACAGCTCCAAGTGATGTTGTTCCTGACTGATATTGTGCGTGAGACAAATTGAATTATTAAGTGATTTTCTAAGAGAGTTTATATCAAACAACCAATCAGGACCATTTGAGGACTTAGGAAATGAATGCTCATTGAATTCGACATTTGTTGATTCAACTATGATATTTAACCTTGGTTTAAACAATGTAACACCCAAAAATTTGTTTAAAATAAGTAGAAAGGAAAAAAATCAAATAGAAAATAAAAAGAGACCATAAGTCAAAGGGGGTGTTATGCAAATAGTACACAAAAGACAAAAAGCTCACTTTTTAAAAGCATGGCCGCCCATGCTTGCTTACAACTTCCTTCTGCCGACCAAAAAGAAAAGAAGAAGAAGAAACAAGCTGGGTTTTCGATTTCTAGAGGGAGAGTAGCTAAATTCGAACAAGGTAAGCAAATTTAGTGTAATTAATTTAGTTTTCATGGGTTTTTGGCCATAAAACCGGCTTTGTCATGTTCTTATGTGTATGTATGTGTTCGGTTATGTATCCTTGGGCATGTATAGGTTTTAAGAGCTTTTGAAAAGTCCAAGATGAAAGGATTAAGCTTGAAAGCAGCTAAGGTGAGTTTCTAGACCTTTGTTTTATATGTTTTTAAACGTTTTTAGGGCTTAAAATGCATGTAAAACATGTTTACAAATGTTATGTATGTACCCGTATGTATATGTGTATGTGTGTTTGATGATCTATGGTTATTAATGCCTTGTTGATGTTTAGAATGGTTGTAATACATTTAGAATAGGCTAAGTTGGTGTTTGGGACTGAAAAATAACTTAGAAACATGTATGTAGGTGGTCATGTGCCCAAACAGGGCCCATGTGCCTAAGAAATTGCCTTAGAAAAGTCTAAGTTGGGTTGATGCATCCAAACAGGACCCATGCACCCAAAATATTGCCTGTAATTACTAAGTATTGGCTCCTGCGCCTAAACAGTACCCTCATGCGCCCAAGTGTTGTGTTAGGAATACTAAGTGTATGCCCATGCGCCTGAACAGTAGGTCATGCGCCTAAGTATTAAGCTCATACGCCTAAGTGTACCCATTGCGCCTAAATAGTGCCCATGCGCCCAAGGGCTCATGCGCCTAAGTGATGAAAACGGTTAAGTATAGTCTCATGCGCCTGCATAGTGGAAAAGCGCCCAAACAGCCTTCATGTGTCCAAATAGTGCCCATGCGCCCAAACACTTAGAAAATATTCTGAATTTTTGGGAAAACCATAATTGTAGGCTTTGACCCTAGTTTGACGTATGGGCCTTGTTTACCTATTTTAAGCATGATTATATGATGGTCTATTGTTATAATACGTATTATGAATGAATGATATGCATAAGGGTATAATGTGCTATATTTTAATAGCACTCAAAATAGATTTATATTATACTATAATATACGTTAAGTATTATTTTATCACCTTACGTACTATGACGAATGTATGAAAGAATGTAAAGTATAACGTAATGAAATGAAAGATAACCAAGATGAAAAGTGAAACTTAATGAAAGAAAGAATGGCTTGCATGCAAATAGAAAGTAGGTGCACGACCATGTTATCGTTAGCTCAACTGTGTGCGGTTTTAATAACCAAAGGATGCATGCAGGGTCAATCATTGAGATTGACAGGTCCCTTAAGGCATGCCCTAGGTGACTGGGTCAGCTTCGTGCACAATGTTCATGATTCAATTACCACAGGCCTAGCATCAGCTTCGTGCATAATGTTCGGGGTATTGCCAATTGGTCCAGACGAAAGGGAGAGATGACTTGCCCTAAGTGACTGGGTCAGCTTCGTGCACAATGTTCATGATTTAATTGCCATAGGCCCAGCATAAGATTCGTGCACAATGTTCGAGGTATTGTTCATCAATCCGTATGAAAGTAAAAGAATGATGTAACGTACAAAAGGAAAGAAAGAAAGTAAAAGAATTATGTAGAGTACGATACGAAAGTATCAGAATGAAAGTAAGAGATAGTGAAAAGTACGAAATGAAAGAATGTATACGAAAGAGAATGTTAATGAAAAGAACGGAATGAAAGTACGAATACATTGATGAAAGATGATAATGAAAGTATGAAAGAACGAAATAAACAATGAATATTGTTTGAATGTACGTATGATGTGTGCTCGTATTCGAAGGTAAAAGTATGTAATAGAAAGGTATATTTTGCATATAAAACACACGACGTAACTTGAAATGTATAAAACTAGCACTCACTCAGCAACGCTGACTTTTATACATTTTTAGTTGGCAGGTAAATTGCTGAGGATGGCATGAGGGTGAAGCTACTCGGCGGGACAAGACTGACATCCATTCGTATTTTCATGCTATTGTTGTTTTGTAATGCAATTAAAAAATTCTTTTGTAGCTGATGAACAACGTTGTATTACTTAACAACAGTAGTTATAATGGTAATGACTAGCTTTTATTAAATAAATTCCGCTGCATATTTTTATGAATTATGTAATGCTTAATGCAATAATACGATGATTGTCCAACTGTGAGGTCTGCGGGAACGGGGCCTTACAAGTTGGTATCAGAGCCAAAGTTTAAGTGAATTGGTTAAAATATTTTCAAAAACCTAATCTTAAACTAAGAATGGGATAGAGGGAAAGGGATGTCAGCCCGAGTAGCTACGTGTCATCAGGTATTTCTTTTCTTAAAAGATAAATCAGTATTATGTGTGTGTGCTATTTTACTTATTTGCTCTTAGTAGATTTAAATACTGATCTAGTCATGATAGGAAATGCTTGGGGTGTGAATAGTAAAGTAAGTGGCTAATCACAACTGGCCACTGTAATTAGGGACTTACTATACTTAACATGAACTGAGCTATTCTCTTGAATGACCGTGTTAGTGTTTGAAACTTATAGCATTTAGAGAATGGCTAGAGGTAGATCGTATAAGGCTTCCAGAGGAGGGGGACGTGGTGGATGTGGTACTGAGCCGTGTGTCACAAGGAATCAGGCTAGAGCTGATGAAACGACCCCCGCTGATCATAAAGTTCATCAGCATGAGGTCGTCGATGAGAGTGTGAATCTGAGGGCTTCAGTGAAAGATGCAGTAGTAGAATAGGTACATCAGGTCATGGAGATGATTTTACTGTCTGTGGTGACGGAGGTGATTAAGGTTGTAAAGGAAGACGAAAGGAGGGAAAAGAGGAGGAGTACTATGAGAGAAGGAGGAGAACAACCAGAGATTGAGACAGTGGTCTCAAGTGAGGAGGAAGAGGAGAAGCAGTTCCAGAAACTACACGAGGATGTAATTATGGGGCATTTTAAATATGCAAGCCCCTAATGTTCGATGGAAATGGCAATGCTGCTGCCACTCACCCCTGTGTGAGGGAGATGGAAGCAGTACTAGAGATTAGTGAGTGCAGGGAGGATCAGAAGGTGAAGTTCGCCACTCACTCATTTGTTGACTCGGCTCTGTGTTTGTGGGACAACATTATCCAAGCCGAGGGTAGCAGGGCCATTGGCAGGATGAGGTGGGGAGAGTTGAAGAAGTTGGTGATTGAGGAATTCTATCCTTACCGGGAACTCGACAAGATTAAGAGGGAGTTCCAACAACTGGAGGGCACCATGACCCACCAGCAATACACCACCAAGTTCAATAAAATGGCAAGGCTGGTGCCGGATCAGGTGATGCCGGTGACGAGGAAGATCAAGAAGTACATTCAGGGGTTACCTGCCGACATACGTAGGCATTTAATCGCTGCCCAGCCAGGTACCTTTTGATCGGTGGTAGACCTGGTGGTCAGATTGTATGATGAGAGGGAGGTGACAGTGGTTGAGGTGAAGAGAACAGGTGTTGGTGACAGGAACTGGAATAGGAAAAGGTTTAGGCATGGCGGTTTCACCCCAAACAACAAGAAGGAAAGGGTTGATGATTGACGA
Source organism: Flaveria floridana (assembly GCA_018326465.1). Lineage (NCBI taxonomy): Eukaryota > Viridiplantae > Streptophyta > Magnoliopsida > Asterales > Asteraceae > Flaveria > Flaveria floridana. The sequence continues at coordinate 2,573 of BJCO01432848.1, read as the reverse complement.
GCGGTTGCAACAGGCTTGGGAGCAATGAAGTGTGGTAAGTGTGGGAAATAGCACACTGGTGAGTGCAAGCTGGGGCTAAATGTTTGCTTTAAGTGCGGGAAGCCTGGCCACATCTCGAGGGATTGTAGGCTGGCGAGGTGCTACAACTGTGGTGAAGTCGGCCACCTGAGTCGGGAGTATAAGAGGCCAAGGGCTGAGAGTTCCGGAGTAAAGAAGGGGACGGAAGATGATGGAGGAAATAGGGCAACTTCTAGAGCATTACCGATGACGCGGGAGGAGGCTAGAGTGGATCCTGATGTCAATCAGGTATGTTTCTAGTAAACCAAACTTGTACCTCTGTGTTATTTGATTCTGGTGCTAGTAGGAGTTTTATCTCTACTGCTTTCTGTGCTAAGTGGCCTGTTAGTAGTAGAAGTATTAACGAGCCCTTCAATGTAGAAACTACTATTGGTAAGTCTATTAGGATTACTGATATAATAGAGGATTGTGTCATAGAACTAGAAGGTCATAGGTTTTCTGCTAAATTACATGTGATGCCCCTAGGCGGGTCCGATGTAGTACTAGGGATGGATTGGTTAGCGACCTATGAAGCAAACATCGTGTATCGTAAGAAGATGATTTGATTAGTTGTGCCCAATGGAAGTCCGATGACGGTTTACGGTGATCTCGTCGCTACGGCTCCAAAGGTGATTTTAATGGCGGTGGTGGGGAAGTACATGCGACGTGGATGTGGTACCTACCTGGCCTACGTGAAAGATGTGGATGTGTCGGTACCACAATTGTCCGATATAGCAGTGGTGCGGGACTTTCCGGACGTGTTCCCAGAAGATTTACTAGGTGTGCCACCGGATCGCGAGATTGAGTTTCAGATTGATCTGATACTGTCACACCCCAAAAACGACGTTGAATATCGCAGCGGAATTGTATATGCGTTAAGCATGGCGATGACAAAGTTGGAAACCAACATGATATATAGGCAAACGTTAAAACATAAGTTTTAAATTACAAACCACAGGATTTTGTCACAACATTTCAAAAATAAGAAAAAGTTCAAATTGTTTAACAACGATCATACACAAAGCTCGTATTTTTAAATAAATAACCAAAATAAATCCAAAAGATGCCACATCAACGTTTGCCCAAGCCCAGTTCATACCACCATCCATGCTCCTATGTACCTGAAATACATGCTTAAAAAGTCAACATAAAGTTGAGCGAGTTTCACGGGCTTATGAAAACATTACATACAACAGTATCAGATATCATTGACAAACAATGTGGTAAGTTGTAAACTAGCTAGGGATACAACTTAATGATAGCGCCTGGAGCTATAATCAAACCAAAACACGAAGGCTTTACATAAAGTAAGCAATCCCCACGAAACGAATTCAACATATATTCTCTCACATCCAAAACGCCTGACCAGAGCTACTGATCACGAGTGCGGGCTGTCAAACCCAAATAGATCTACCAATATACACTGTGGCCTACCCCAAGGCTAATGATTATACGGGAAAGGGGGTATTCATGAACGACTTACATGAACACAATAACGAAACACCCATACTCGAGACTATCATACGAACACATACGAGTAAGCCACATGATCATGATACAATGAACGAAACCATGTATTTGCTCCATGATTTTGTAAAACGATAACAAGTTTAAAAAGGGGCCGCAGAAACTCACCTTGATCAACGAAATTGAAAGTACGTGCAATTTCAGCAACGAACGTCCAGTCAATCCTAATAGTGGCCTAAATACGATAGACACTTTAAGAAATGATACTCAAGTATTACAAGCAAGTCGTTCATCCAACCTACTAGACTTATACTAATTTTAAGAAAATATTGGTTTACGCGAGTAGTTGGTGATTATAACACTCGGTTACGATATTAACGAAAACGATGAATTACGCCTTACTTAGACACGTACTAATTAACAACCAAAATGTGAAAATTGTAACCAAATACACATAAAAACACTCATATATGTATATGTACATAAATCCTAAATCACATTTTATGAATCAAACAACTTTAACCAACTTGCTATAAAAGTCTCTAAATCATGGCAATTTCTACGCATAAGTGACCATTTAGGCATCATAAAAGATGTTCCAACGCACGTATCACTTCATGAACCAATTGTAACTCATATGGCTGTAAATAATACATACAACAAGTCCATAACTACTAATTAAACTCAGACCCATATTATGCCTAATCCTCATGCCACAAGTCAACGTTTTTATGACTAGTTAAGCCTAAAACGTAATATAATGCATCCAATCACCAAGATATACATATTATCAAAAATACATTATTTGGACATAAAATATCATCACATTACAGTCCTAGTTCCAGATTTCACTAGTTCCTTTTATTCCATACAAAAACACCTAGTCTAGCATGCATTTCGACGTAAATCTCAACCATAATCATTCTAATCAACCAAACAATGATCCGTCCACAATCTATCATGTTTTCATGCTACATTATACCCCAACTTCCTGTTCTAAACTATCCATAACAAAACAACTTATTGCATGTCAAAGATCAAGTCTTATT
>BJCO01432706.1:0-13065 GCA_018326465.1 Flaveria floridana | reverse complement strand
TAACCCTTACACTCTCTCTTATTATTTGATGTCATTTGATTAAAACAAATAACATTACAAATAATACTCATGGACAAAATATCCCAATAAGTTGTTCCATCTCACATGCAATTTTATTTAGAAAACCCATTTTCTAAATTGGTGTAAATATTTAATTGCATGATCATATCATCAATTAAATATTGATTGGTGTTTGCTAAGCTTGTTATTGGGTATGACCCGACTTGGATCATGACGTATTAACCACATCAATAATCTATGTATCTTGGGCATATAGAATCCAACAATTTGCTTGCAAGCCATTCATTCGTTCATTACGTTCCACTTCTCATCTTTGTTATCTTTCACTTCATTACAGAATACTTTACGTTCATTCATACATACATCATATCACGTAAAGTCATAACATAATACATAACATATAATATAACATAATATATACGTTTGAAAACCGCTAAATGAAGAAAAATAACACATCATACATACATACACATCATAACCCTCATCACATCATTATGCATACATTAAACATAAACCATCATATCATAATAGAGCCTATCTCAGCCATCTACCTCTTAAAACCCCTTAGAAAATCCTAAGTCCGAAATGAGGCACATGGAACATTTCAGGCGCATGAGCATAAAATTTCTAAGCATAAAAGTCTGGGAACATTACAACTATGTAGGTGCATTATCACAATGCGGGCGCATGAGCCCTGCTGTGACAACCCTGGTTTTGAGCCTAGAAATTTTTTTTCAGAAACATTAATAGGCCACACACAGGTCATATTATAGGCCTATGTGATGTGCCCAACAAGAACTAATTCTAAGACATGGATACACACAAACACCATAATCGGCTTAGGCCCATCAAACTTTAAACTGGCCATTAGGCCACAATGCCAAATGGGCTTGACCCACAAAACCCTAATGGGCCATTTGGGTCGCGTCAGGATATGGTTCGTGAACTACCGACACTAATGGGCTTGAGGCCCAATACCCTAGTTAAAATTATATGCCAACTTGACTAATGAACGCTAAGTGATCCAATAAACCATATTACCTAACAATCTAGAGCTAACAAAGAAAGGAAACAAATTAAGTACAACTAAGTATTAAATTATGTTGAAGAGAATCTACAAACCCAATTACACGCATCATCAAATTAAATAATTGCTAATAAATAAAACTTATAAATTTATAAACCACAACCCTAATGAAAAGCATAAAAACCCTTGAGAAACATAACCTATAATTACTATAACAATGATAATAATAATGACTCTAAACAAAATAAAAGACACACCAAATGTTAAAACTAAATAAATAAAAAACTAAAAATAACCATAAGATAACTATTGGGTAATTAAAATAACTCACCCATAAATACATACGCACATACGTATATATTTACGGAATACATACATACACCTATGTATGCATGCCCACGTACAAGAAACACACACACACCCGTCACACATGCATACACACACCTACATATATATATACATATATGAACACAGGTATAAAAACACATGATACACATGCATACACATAGGCATATGCATGCGGGCACCATGCACACACACATACATGCATGCATACATACGGAACACATACACACACCATCCTCACACATCAAAAAAAATATCTTACTTGTCTTGAAAGTCCTAAAGATACTACCTAGTGAACTACAACCTATCTACCACCTCACCTCCCACCCAATCCACACACATGCATGGCATAAGTGGAACCCCAATCTTTCCATATCTTTATTGTGTGTTAAAATCACCAAAATCACTCACAAACCAGGTGAGATTTTGTAATTAACCATCAAAGTGGGACCCAAACCCCCCCCCCCCCAAAACCCCTCTCGGTCGAACACCCCAACCAAACCACCATCATCAACCATTTCACCACATCAGTTTCTCTCAAGCTGTCCACACACTCTCTCTAATATCTTACATATTTCTTACTCTTCTACATTCAAGGTACAACAAAATTTCAGCAACTTTGAAGGTGAGGATAGGCCACAAGAGCCAAACCATTCACATCTTTGAGCCAAGTTAACACTACAAGAGTACAACTTCCAATCACCAAGTCTCTATCCTTCACATCTTTCACTCTATGATTTAAATTAATACACTACTTTGGGCAATCGTTCAAGTCCCTTTTTTCAGCCCGCGCATCCATCACATTCACCGCACACGACAAGTTAACTCATTTAAACAAAAAAAACGCGTGAACGCATTTTATCGCGTTTCATCGAGTTGGAGGATTACCCAACTTCACAACACACCCACAACACACCCCCAACGACAAGTTAAAATGGCACACCCGAAAACACGGTTTTTGCAAAAATATGAAAGTATGATATCTAGGTCTAAAAATTTTAAAATAAATATTTCTGGAAGTTATATAAGAATATTTTAGGTTAAAAACGAAGTTTCACAATTAAAGTCTATGTATTTCATATTTTAATAAAAATAACAAAACTAAAGAATATATGTTTTTGAGATAGACAAAAGAAAGAAGTTGGGGATTCGAGTTACTGAAGTTAGAAGATAATTTATAATCTATTTATGACATTAAAATGTTTGGTAAATAAAAAATCTGATGAAAAAACCTGCAAATCCAAAACCGAGACTTAACGGATACTTAACGGAACAAACCCGCAGAATCAACGGGAACGTAAAATTTGCATATAACTTGAATGAAATAAATTTCAGGGGACTTATAATGATATAAAATACCTAAAAATTTAATTTCATAATTTATGGAGCTCATTTGCTTGGGAAACAAAAATATGAAATTTGTTCATGATAAAATGAAAAAAATTTACAAAAACGTATCTTTAGGCTAAAAATATAAAACATTCAGAACCAAGAAGTCTCCCTAAGTATATTAAAGTATTATATAACTACAGTGGACTAATAATTTACCCGAACCTAAAAACCCGTTATAAACCGAGCCTCAAACGTTAAGATACCAAAACCGACATAAAACCAACTAAAGCTAAAAAATACAGATCTTAGAGGCATAGAAATGGTGAAAATGATTTAAAAATAGAATATTATAAGTTATGGGATTTTCTATGAATTTACACAAATATAACCTTAATCTAAGGAAATTAACTTCACATTAAAAATAAAAATAATAAATAAAATTACAAAACCTTTAAAATAATGAAACTAACGGTTTCCAGTAAGTTATGACCCAAAAAGAATAAAGACACCTCCAAAATTTAATCAAATAATCAAACATACAAATACCTTACCAAAAACGTACCCAAACCGCGAACAGAACTATGTTAAACTACAAAACAACCTAAGCAGCAACTTTAGGACCCTAACACTAGAACTCCAAGAACTAGATAATACTCAATTATACCAAAAATTCAAATAGAAATCACTATATGAACCACCAGATAAATCCAAGTAGGAAATTTCACGATGTATCGCCATAAAACGCCTAAATCGAAGACAAGCTCTTGAACCCGTCAAGAAAAACTTAAATTATATAAAAACTAAATTACTATAGTATCTACATACCCTCAAAGTAATAAAACCAATTAGAAATAATTAAAGTGTAAAAATCCCAAACATAGCGGTTAAAAGTGACAATTTAGCAACGTTAAAGGACCAATCTTGCCAATAAAACAAATCTTACTAATTAAAGGACCAAAACTTGCTTAAGACCATTAGTATAATTTTAAAACACAAATTAACAACCCAATTAACATCAATAACCAAACCAAGTCCGAACTTCAAGCTTTAAAAAGGAAATTACGCACGTGTTACCAAGAATCATCAAAATGCACATGGTAAACCCAAGCCACAAGTGTTGGACTTAAGTAGCTATTTTAAAGTGAAACTAATATATACAAAATGAACTTAGGAACCTCGCTGGTCGGTACTTCTCTAATTCACGAACCTCTATTCCAGGAACTAACTAAGGTGAGTCTCATAGACCCCTTTTTACTTAAACTGTTTTAGGGTGGAATGCATGCTCTTATAAATTATTTATTTGGTGCTATGGTTACTACTCTTGTCCTCAAACGTGAGCACCATCATTAACTCTATTGGGAGCTGCATGGTTTGTGGATAGTACTATTTGAGGAATCCCCCGCACACAATGGGCTCTTAGGACAGGGAAACCCCCTATTGAGATTCAATAATCATTGTGTCAAAAATTAGTGCAGATTACACCTGCTTAGCAGGGCACATCATAACAATAAAGGATATGGGTTAGGGGATGTTTTAGCATTCGGGAGGGCCACCCAGGTCCACGTTTGATTGTGATACTTTCTTTGCGCACCATTACTATTGTTAACTTATTTTATGAACTGTGATAAGTCTCTTGTTATAAACTTATGAGCTCATTAATATATTATTGTTGTATTTTGGGTGTGTATTTCTAGAGAAGAATGAAATTGCCAAGTGATCATGGATAGGATTGATCTAGTCAGACGATTGGAGTTTAGCCACCACCCACCTTTTAAACTGTTATCATTTGAGACATTTGACTATAATCTATGTAATTGGGACTTAGAAATAATTTGACTAGTATTGGTATTGTTATAGACTAAACGATGATTAATTAATTAAGATTTGATTACTTTCAGCTACATTGTGTTGATATCAGTCGGCCACAGTTGGACCCGTTGATCAGGGTGTGCAAATTGGTATCAGAGCCAATGGTTACATCGAATTAGGATCTTAGTCATAAAGATAACTAGGCTTTAACCGCACCTTAAGGAAACTAAGGAATATAATAAATAGAACCTTCCCCTTTAAGCTATGACTTGAGGATAGCTCCCGATATTGCATACATTATTTAAAATTGCATACATCATTGTATTTTCTAATTTTAATTATGTTGTATTATTCATGTTGCATTTTACATTGTTTGTTCATTAGATGGCAGGAAACCAAAACAAGGGAAAAACCATATATATTAGTGACTCACCCGATGTCCCACCCCCGCATTGCTACCAGACCACCATCCCGCCACCCACGTTTGTACATGATATGGGTGCAGGACCCTCAAGATGCCCCTAGTCTCATGAGATTGGGGAGTATGCCCTCTTGGGCCTGAATATGGGGACCCTATTATGTAGTATCCGTTTGAGGGACCACAGGTACACCCCCTTATGGTAGCTCATCATAGTCTAAATCCTCGCCTTCCTCAGCTCTCTCGCACCAAAATATGTAGTATCCGGACCCCGAATCATCAATTGTCTATCATATCTGCCAAACACACCCAGACTCTCAGCAATCCAAGTGATATAGGGTCCCATATTCAATCCTGCCCTAGCGCCACCACGCCTACCTCTAGCAAATGACCATGCCAACAAACTAGCGAAATTGACTGACCTACCCTCAACCATACACATCATGTAAAATAAATTTCTCCAAGTCATCTTATCCTCCCCAGACTTCCTAGCAACTATAGTGCAACTCAAGATCTTATGAATGTACCTCAAGATTGGATCCTTGATGTCTATAACTACCATGGCTTTAGAAAATGGGGTAGGCGAAATGGTAGACCAGAAATATGCAAGGTTAGATTCTGTAAAACAACACTCTTTTCGTTCAGATTCCTTGAAAGCACCCCGCAAACCCGTAACAAATTCTGGAGTAGTTATCTCCTCTGCTATATAAAATCCAGTATGAACCGCAAACTGTGGAATAGACATCTCGTGTGTATGTCTACCCAAAGCAAAAGACACTGCATCGGGTTCATCAAAACTACCCTCCTTCCAATGAACCGTGGATAAAAACTCAACCGTGAGCTCCCCATACTGTGCCCTATCACACTGCAATACTTCCCTCCATTTTCCACTAACCTATTTCTCAATCTTACCAAAGTCACCCATTTGACTCAACAAATCCCAGTTCATGTTCCTATGTTGCATCATACTAGTCTTGATGAACTTAGCAGCTTTATTCCTCTCTTCAGACCCCAATTTAAACTGCAGCAAGGTATGTGCACCCATGATAGTGGTGTGGGTCACTGGTATTACCTCACGCTCTTCATATAAAATCTTTCCCTTTTTTCCTTCCCACTAATGATGTTCCTGAGCAGCCAGGTCACCACGAGGTCTTTGCTTTGGTCCCCTCCTTTTCTTTGATGGTCCTGCTTCTGACATGCCTGGAAAAAGGCATTAGCAATTACAGCAACTCACAAACTATTTCATTTTTATTATTTTTCTTTTTTTTAATTTTTAATTTTTTATTTATTTTCAAAAAATAACAAAAGAGGAAACACCCGTATAGCCTTTCGTTCGTGGATGTAACCTGTTAAAATAAAAATAAACATAAACACTAAAAAGTTGGGGTTACCGTTACAATTTGATAAATGTTAGACTAAATCTCACCCGGATGAAGATTTAGTACGAGCGAGATGGTCTTTAACCTATTAGAATCATAAAAGTAATACCCCAAGCATAAAAAGACTCGAACTAGCCTAAAACATGCAAAAATAAAGTAAAATAGACACAAACTGAGAAAATAAAACTAGAAAAAACTCATGTTACACATCTACCCCATCTTGGCACTTTAATTGTCCTCAATTAAATACCAAGTGCCAAATAAATGAAACCAAAATGACCCGGAACCATATTCTTTGAAAATAAACACATTTGAAAATTTTTTGCTCGGGATGTTAAACTCCCCTTATAGAAAAGGAAATTTACCAACAAAAATTGCATGTTCAAACAAAACATACTAATATCCCAAATCAACCAATTTTCTCACAATCCATCAAAAGATATCACAATTTAGCAATAACGCATGATTCAAATAATTACCTAGATGATGTTTTAGCCCAATGTCATAAAACAAACCAACTTGAAACATATTTAGTCAATAAGCATGAACCATCCAAAATCACTATGTAATTTAAAAAACTACCAATGTTCAATCCACTCAACCAACCACACTAATGACAATTCTATGAACCTAATCCCACCGTAACGTTCAAAACATCATGATATGCAAACAAAAGCATCCAACATTGCATCCAAAATCATCATACACTAGGCAAACACTAAACTTTCAACTTCAATTCACAAAACTAATACTAAATCAAGCAAAATACAAAAAATCTAAACAAGAAACCTTTCCTGAGCTGAAAATTGAGTGAAAATGAAATTGAAAAACGTCAAATTTGAACCCAACGTTAGACCTGAATGTAAGTTTTGAGACCAAGTGATCAAAAATTGATATCTTGGATAATGGTGGTGATAAACGGCCGGAATCTTGGTGGTATAGGTGGTGGTGGCTGTGAGGGATGAGAGAGACGACGGGGGATGAATTGGGGTTGGGGTTATGGTGGAGCGATGACAGTGGAGGGGGTGGTGGTTGGAAAGGACTGGTGACAGATGGAGGCTGTGAATCGGGTGGAGATGGTGGAGTGGAGGGGGTGTTTGGTGCTGTGAGATGGAGCGATGTGAGGGATTTTGGTGGTGGAGTTTGGGTATTGAAAATTAGGGCTAGAAATAGGAAGAAAAAAGGGTAAAACCCGTCTGCGGGTGCGTCGCGCGACGCGAAGGAAAAGCAAAAATCCCTCGCGCAGCGCGTGGGGGTGACTTTCAAACCTGATTCATCATTTTGTTACGCTGCGCGACCATAATAAAATAACCCCTCGTGTAGCGTGCGGGGGGTGTTTTGGTAGAAAGTTTTGGTGATTTTTGGCTTCTAACACTTAGAAAATTTTTTATGGATTTATCACCCAAACCTCCCAAAAACCATTTTTAAGCCAAAATTTTTCAAGTTACTTACCTGGAATCCGTTTTCTTCATTCGGCAATGATCTCCTGCAAAATGACAAATACCAAAGCAAAGAAAAACAAAACAAAGAAACCACGCCTAAAAATGAACTAAAAATAAAAACAAAACTAAAAATGCACAGCAATGAACAAGAAAATACAAACTCTACACTCGGGTGTTATTCCGAGAACCTGTCGCGCGCAACATTCACTTTTTTGGAACCTCGAGGAGTTCCACATACTCCTCGGTGTTCTTCTCAACCGGACCTCCTATGTGATACTTCAGCCTGTGACCATTCACTTTCCAAGAAACACCTGAATCATCCTACTATACGATAGGGAAAAACTTCTTTCACTACAAAATGGTCCACTCCACCTAGACTTAAGTTTACCAAGGAATAGTTTTAACCATGAATTATATAGCAAAACTCTATCCCCACACTCAAAGTCCTTACCACCTTTCAACTCCTATCATGCAACGCGTTAGTACGCTCCTTATAACGCAATGACCTATCATATGCTTCTTCCCTAAGCTCATCTAACTCATGTAATTGGAGAAACTAGTTTCTACCCGCCATAGAAAAATCAAGATTGACCGTCTTCAAAGCCCAGTAAGCTCTATGCTCTAACTCTACCGGTAAATGACACGCTTTTCCATGGATCATCCTAAAAGAAGTGGTTCCTATAGGTGTCTTATATGCAGTTCTAAAGGCCCAAAGCGCATCATCTAACTTTTCAGATCAATCCTTATGGTTTGCTTCTATATTTTTCTCCAATATTCTCTTAATTTCCCTATTTACGTTCTCTACTTAACCACTATTTTGGGGATGATAAGCTGTTGATAACCTATGTGTGACCCCATAACGTGCAAGTGTCTTCTCCATTTGAGCATTACAAAAGTGTATCCCTCTATCACTAATCAAAGCCTTAGGAGTACCAAACCTAACAGACAACTTCCAAAGAAACTTAACCACTACACGACCGTCATTAGTTGGAAGAGCTTGAGCCTCCATCCACTTCGAAACATAATCAATGGCCACGCGAATGTAACGATTCTTCTGAGACACAGGGAAAGGTCGCATGATGTCGATACCCAAGACATCAAATACCTCTACTACCTAGATCGGGTTCTGGGGCATCTCATTACGAGATGAAATATTAGCAGATCTCTGACAAGCATCACGACTACTCACAAACTCGAGAGAATCCTTAAACATAGTCGGCTAGAATCTAAGACTTTCCTTGCAGTGTAACACGAACCAAGATGACCTCCTGCTAGGCCCTGATGACAGTGCTTAAGTATCTCTAATCCTTCCTCTCGACTAACACATCTCCTAACCACATTATCCACCCCTACACGAAAAAGAAATGGCTCATCCGAGATATAACATTTGGCATCAGTAAAGAACTTCCTCTTCTGTTGGCGTGCCATGCCCTTAATCACAGTCCCATCTGCTAGGAAGTTTGCTAAATCAGTGAACCATAGGAAACCTTGCTACTCAGCCTTCACAAAACTCAAAGACTCGTGAGGAAATCTATCGCCTATCGCCTCCTCATGTAACTCCTCTCTATTCGGATCTTCCAACCTAGACAGGTGATCCACTGCAACATTCTCCACCCCCTTCTTATCCTTGATCTCTATGTCAAACTCAGAAAGCAAAAAAACCAACCATATGAGACGAGGTTTGGCATCTTTTTTGTGAAAAGGAATCGCAATGGCGCATGATCAGTGTAAACGATGGTCTTCGAAAGCACGAGATAGGAACGGAATTTATCAAATGCAAGGACAACTGCCAGAAGCTCCTTCTTAGTGGTGGTGTAATTCTCCTGAGCTTCATTGAGTGTCTTGATCGCATAGTAGATCGGATGGAAGTGCTTGTCCTTCCTTTGTCCTAAGACAGCTCCGACTGCGTAATCACTCGCATCAAACATGAACTCAAAGGGTATGCTCCAGTCGGGGGCCAATAGGATAGGAGCATGGGCCAGTTGCTCCTTTAGAAACTCAAAAGCCTTAAGACATTCCTTGTCAAAGACAAATGGAACATCTTTCTCAAGAAGATGGGTAATAGGATGGGTGATCTTAGAAAAATCTCTAATGAACCTACGATAGAAACACGCATGACCTAAGAAACTATGAACAGATTTCATGTTAGTCGGTGGAGGAAGCCTAGTAATAGTATCTATCTTAGCTCAATCAACCTCTATACCCTCATGCAAAATCTTGTGCCCCGGGACAATCCCTTCTGTCACCATGAAGTGACACTTCTCCCAATTGAGCATGAGGTCTGTCTCAATGCACCTTTGCAACATCCTCCTAAGGTTATCTAAACACAAATTGAATGAAGCACCATAAACAGAGAAGCCGTCCATAAACACCTCCATGGACTTCTGAAGCATGTCCTGAAAGATGGCTGCCATGCACTTATGAAAAGTAGCTGGAGCGTTACATAACCCAAACGGCATACGGCGGTATGCAAAAGTACCATCGGGGCATGTGAAGGTGGTTATCTGCTGGTCCTCAGGTGCAATAGCAATCTTGAAGTAACAAGAGAAACCATCAAGAAAACAGTAGAACTGCTGACGCGACAAACGCTCCAACATCTGATCAATGAAAGGAAGAGGGAAGTGGTCCTTCTTGGTAGCATCATTCAGCCTCCTATAATCGATGCAGACTCGCCATCCAGTCACGGTACGAGTAGGGATTAACTCATTCTTCTCATGCACCACCACTGTCATCCCTCCCTTCTTCGGGACACCTGCACCAGGCTAACCCAATCTGAATATGGAATCGGATAAATTACTGCAGCTTAAAGGGGCTTCTCTACCTCCTTCTTGACAACCTCCTGAATCTTCAGGTTTAGCCATCTTTGAGGCTGGACTACAGGCTTGTACTTATCTTCCATGAGTATCTTGTGTGTTTAAAACGAAGGGTGGATACCCTTAATATCTCTAAGTCTCCACGCAATGGCCTCTCTATGTGCCCTAAGCACATCTATCAACCTCTCCTTCTCAACATCCATCAATTTGGAAGAAATAATGATGGGAAAAGTGTTATCACCACCCAAGAAAGCATACTCCAAGTGAGAGGGGAGCTCCTTAAGCTCAAGGGGTGGTGGTTCTTCAACCGAGGGCTTCTCTCCCTCCTCCTCAGGAATATTAACAGCAGTGAGCAACTCAGAATGCTCAACTGGCTCGCTCTCTGGGAGGACCTCATCCTCAACTACCAGGTCCTCCTCATCCAACTCGTGTGAAGGCAACAGATCTGCTCCATAAATGTACTCAAGACATCGATCCATTTGAGTGAAAAATGAATCAACGAAGTAAACGGAATCGTCTTGAGCACTTGAGTTATTCATCGCCTTTATGACATCAAAGGTAACTGCCTCATCCCCTACATGAAGTGTAATCTGACCGTCATAGACATCGATCAATGCCTTAACGGTTCTCAAAAAGGGGCGTCCCAAAATAACTGGGACCTAATCATCAGCCTCCATATCAAGAATAACGAAATCCACAGGGAACACGAATTTATCAACCTTCACTAACAGATTCTCCACAATGCCTCGTGGATACTTGACAGATCGGTATGCCAAAGAGATGCTCATATGCGTTGGAGTCGGATCTCCAAGTTCTAGCTTCTGATAGAGAGAATATGGCATCAAGTTGATGCTAGCCCCAAGATCAGCCAACGCGCGGTTCACGGTAGAACTACAAAAAAAACACGGGATAGTGAATATACCCGGATCTGCTAATTTTTCCGGTAGCTTACTTTGCACCAACGCCGAGCAATGTGCATTAAGAGAGACAGAATATTGGTCCTCCAGTTTCCTCTTATTGGAAAGAAGATCCTTAAAAAATTTAGCATATTTATCTAGGATTCTATATGCCCAAGACACGTAGAATATTGATGCGGTTAGTACGTTATGATCCAAGTCGGGTTATACCCAATAACAAGCTTAGCAAACACCAATTAATATTTAATTGATGATATGATCATGCAATTAAATATTTACACCAATTTAGAAAATGGGTTTTCTAAATAAGTTGCATATGAGATGGAACAACTTATTAGGATATTTTGTTCAAATCATTCAACCTTCCTCCGACATGATCAGATGATGAGATTGCTGCTCAGATGATGTTCAATGTCTTGAATACACCGAATCTGGATATCAGCCAGTGGTGCTTCGGGATCTTCAGCAACTGCTCAGGACAAGAGTGATGATTCATCAGAAGATGAAGAAGCAGTTGAGACAAGCAATGAGCATAACGTTAATCAAGATAGAAGCTCAACAGATGCTAAGAATGCATCAGGGAATCCGGATACTGAACCTGCAATCATAATTCTGGATACTGAAGTTGTCGTTCCTACGACTCCTATGACTAGGATCAGTGTGAATCATCCCCAGGAGACTATAATTGGGGATCTTCACTCCGGTGTGCAGACGAGAAATCAGCTATACTCTGCTGATTATGCTGCGATTATGGACAAGGGCTACGTGAATGATGGGGCTTTCAAATGTTTTGTTTCTCAAGTCGAGCACAAACACGTAAGTGATGCCCTGAAGGATGAGGCATGGGTCAACGCTATGCAGGAAGAGTTGCTACAGTTCAAGAAGCTTGGAGTGTGGACACTCGTTGACAGGCCTAAATGAGGGAAAGTAATAGGCACCAAATGGGTGCTACGCTACAAGAAGGACGACCAAGGCGTTGTAATCAGAAACAAGGCAAGATTGGTCGTTCAAGGCTTCAGACAGGTCGAGGGAGTTGACTACAATGAAGTGTTTGCACCTGTGGCAAGGATGGAAGCTATTCGCATCTTTCTGGCCTATGCATCCTACATGAAGATCAAAGTTTATCAGCTGGATGTTAAAAGTGCATTCCTTCATTAAGAAATCTGTGAAACTGTATACGTCAGTCAACCCGAGGGATTTGAAGACCCTTAACATCGGGACAGAGTCTACAAGCTGGACAAGGCTCTGTATGGGCTACATCAATCTCCTCGAGCTTGGTATGAGAAGCTCTCCACCCACCTATTAAAACATGGTTTTCGCAGGGGTTTGATTGACTACACGTTGTTTATCAAAGAGAAAGATGGAGATTTACTAATGGTGCAGATTTATGTGGATGACATAATCTTCGGTTCCCGATGTAGGATTCTATATGCCCAAGACACGTAGAACATTGATGCGGTTAGTACGTTATGATCCAAGTCGGGTTATACCCAATAACAAGCTTAGGAAACACCAATTAATATTTAATTGATGATATGATCATGCAATTAAATATTTACACC
>BJCO01432658.1:0-11363 GCA_018326465.1 Flaveria floridana | reverse complement strand
CTACTTTTGGCAACCTATGAACTACAACATTCATTCCAAGGTTTCTAGCATTCATATCAACAATCTAGCACCTAATCATCATCATAAACACATCCATAACATCAATACATTAACAATTCAACATTACATGCAAAATAAAGTTACTATTCTTAGTAACCTATGAACAATACATCAAAATCCAAACTTTCTTTCATAATTGACGTTAACCAACATGTATACAATCTAACTAACATGATAACATCATCAATTGACCAAAATTTGACATCCAAATCACCAAAATCGAACTAAAACCTTCGATCAAGTCAAAATACATGAACAAAACCCAAAACTAACCTTTAATTCGAGTATTGGCTTATAAATGGAGATTCAAATCGTGTTATAGTGCTTGAAATCGATCAAATCAGTGATATCTTGCTTGGTTTTTGGTTGATTTCGAAGTGGAGAGGGGAAGGGAGATGAGGTCGCGGCCGATGGGGGTTTTAGGGTTGGGTTTTTTTTGTTTTAATTAACTTAATTATCCATAATTACCCTTTTAACCCTTATAAATTGTATTTTATGAAGTTTAAACTTTTAAACTCTTTGTAAAGTGTTTTTAACTTAATAATATAAACATATAAACTAATGATAACAATTATATATTTTATCTTTATAAAAACACAAAACATACGAATTAATACACACGTTTCCACATTACGCGATAAATTCACAATTAATATTTAAAACATGCAAACACATAAGCATAATACAATAATCACATAATCAGTTAAATTATTACTAGTTAAACAGTTAAACATTATTAATTATTATTATTAAGTCACAAACGTTTAACGACAACTAGTGTGTGCCCATGACACGTGTATGCAAGACTTAATGGAACTAACGGAGTTTGGTAACGGAAAATTAACGGATGTCACATATGGCTAGACTAGAACACGTCACGTGTAAAGTTGTAGGCTGAGATAGCTTGTGTGACATGTCATTTAGCCTGTAAAACACGTCAACTTCAAGGCTTATTTAGCCTGTAACCTTAAGTGAAGATACAGGCATAGCCGATGTCATTGTTGGTCCTCCTCAGCCAAATACTTGTAGGTTGATCCAACTTATAGGTTGAGCCGACTTCTACGGTCAACACGTATCATAGTTATAGGCTTAGTGCATCTCTTTCCCTCGGTCATCCCATATCTTTATTCCATCCCGCATCTGAGATGCAAGCTTAACCTACATAACTATCTAGGTTTCCTGACAGGTTCCGTCAGTAAACCTAGATAGTTGGTGTAGGCTAAGCCAACATCTACAGAGTTATGGGCTTAGCCTACACAACTTTTTAGATTTACTAACAAGGTTGTCATTAAACCTGGATAGTTGTGTAGGCTAAGCCTGTAACTATGATACAGACTGATCGTAAAAGTCTTCTCAGACAAGTCGACTCAAGCGTCAAGTTTTTGGTCGAGGACGACCCACAACGGCACCAGCTAAACCTGTATCTTCGCTCAAAGTTGCAGGCTGAATAAGCCTAGAAGCTAGCGTGTCTTACTGGCTAGCTGATGTATCATATAGGTTGTCTCAGCATGCAACTTTACACATGGCGTGTTTTAAGTCAACCAAGTGCAGAATTTCCTATCTTTTTGTGTCATATGCGTCTGCTAAGTCGTTACCCTGTATGCTAAAAATGGGCAAAATGAATGGTCAAGATTAGCTAGATCAAGTATGAACAGAGTACTTGCAGGCTGAAAATTTAGGATTATTTGGGTACAAATCCAATAATAAAACTTTGATGGTGAAGTAGAAAACCCAATGACTTTACTGTAGCTAACCATGATATTTTATATATAGTATAATCAACGAAATTAGACAAAGTACAAATAAAGATTATACTTGTTCTTACAAATATGTTTTTGCACTAGAATTATTCAAAATAATTGAATGTAGATTGTTAATGAAGGTTAACACTAGGACTGTTCACAAGTCAAGCCGAACTCAACAGCTTTTGCTCGTGGCTCGTTTACAAACCAAACCGAGTCGATCAACTCGTTTACAACCGAGCCAAAAATCAAACGAATTTATTTCGAGCATTAATTTCCGAGCGAGAAGCAAACAATCTTCACAGTCTTATGACCTAGAGTGCCACTCAGACAATCAATATGTTGGATCTTAAGTTTTAAAGCTTTAAAAACAATCACATTTCATAACCATAATCATTCTCATAAATGACAATCATGCCGGTCTATGCTTAGAGGCTTGTTATACTAGTGTTAGTTTTCAATTGAGTTGATTGGTCTAGTTCATATAAATGTAAATTGTATATTTGTATATAATGAATCAAATACTATAAAATGATATGTATAAAACTATAAATATAATTGTATATTGTGTATATATATAATTATACACATATATACGTATATATGTAGATATGTAAATTAATTAAAAACTAATTCGATCCCAACCAAGCCAAGCAGACCTTTGTTAATGTTTGGCTCATTTACAAACCGAACAGAGCCGATCAGTTCATTTACAACAAGCTATAAATCGAACGCGTGACGAAGCCAAATCAAGCCGATCAGTTCATTTATGACCGAGCTATAAAGCAAACGAACGACGAGTGATTTGGTCAACCCCACTCTACACATGAAATCGGATATATATGAGATTTTACTAATAAACCAAGTAGTACCACATTAATTGTAAATTAACCATCACAAGATATGCTCAAATTTATAAAACCAGTCACTAGTATTGCCAAAATGTGTTATTCCTCAAATTTGAATGAACATTCTTATTTTATAAAGAGCACAGTTTATCTTTGAATATAACTATTTTCCCCACACTCCCGCAATCACGCTTAATCATATAGCGCATCAACATTACACTCGCCAAGAAAAACTTTGACGCTTCTAGGTGAACCACAGTCTCCTTCAGCAATGATAGCTCGATCGTTAGCAGCCATGTGTGCAATTATCTTGTAAATCATTTCAATCTGCCAAAAACGAATACAATATTTAAACGGAAACAAAAAAGAGATTTTTTGTCACTTTTATGCAACTTTTTGGTATGGGTATAGTTGTCACAAAACGAGATTTTTTGTCACTTTTATGCAACTTTTTTGTATGGGTAAAGTTGTCCCAAAACGAGATTTTTTGTCACTTTTATTCAACTTTTTGGTATGGGTATAGTTGTCCCAAAACACTTTGTCCAAACTCATAAAGAAACTTTCTATTGTATATGGGATAAAAAAAATTATATTATTACAATAGTAATATAATATTTTTGGAAGCATCATTTGGCTTGTTTAGCCAACCCATTTGGCTTGTTTAGCCAACCCATTTGGCTTGTTTCCTTTTTAGCTGCTTTTTTTTCTTATACACATTTAACGCTCTAGATATATATAACCACCCCAATCTACCCACTCATCACCCAAACATGATCTAAATAGAGACCAAAAAGCAAAGTACATACATCTTCAGGAGCATGGCATCGATCTGCTACTTCTTCAATTGATAACGGTTCTACAGGGTCCTTACAACTGTAATAATTATAAAACAATGCCGGTAAGCTGATGCATAATAAAACAGATTTGTGGTAAGTCTTTGTAGGGTAAGTCTTAGGAAAAATGACTTATTGGCCTAGTGTCATCATTGAAGGATATCTAAGTCAAATATTTATTTTACAAAGTTCAATTATGCAGAAGTAGGTTCTTTTTATTTGCCCATTTCCACCATTATCCAATCCTCCATTTTGTAAAGCCCTTGTATGTATTTATATTTCTTTGCGTTACATAAAATGATGATCACAAAATAAATACTAATGACAATAAACAAATAAGGAATTAGCATACCTAGCTTCATTGAGTACGGAAAGAACCCGCTTCTGTAGAGCTAAGACTTCTCCTGCTGCTTTCTTCCCAGCTTCAACTCCTGATTTGTAGAATAAAAAGCATGTGTAATTATTCGACTTTCAAGGTCATATTTGTGTTTGCCAAATTAGCAAATATCATGGTCTCCTTCAAATGCTTGACAAATTATTTTTGATTTTATACCACTTTTTGTACCTAAAAGTTGCTCGGGAGCACTTAAGAAAAATAATTTTGATTTCCTAAAAAACTAAATTTGTTCAAATTAGATTGAAATCAACTTTGTTGACTTCAATATTAGAGTAGATAACAGATAAATAATAAGATACATATTCATCATCACAGAAATTGATAGGGGCGTAGCTGAGGCACGATAGCTCGAACCTAGCATGGCTCAGTTCTAACTGCTAATACAAGCCATTGGTTACAACGTCAACCCTCGGATTTGGATTTTGGAACTAGTTATCTGATTATTGGGACTTAAAATCACAATAATTAGTGGATAAACATGTTCTGATTTTGCTTCTGATTATCTGTCTAAAGGGGTGCAAAGACTTGAGTAGTGTATAACTCATCATCACAAATTTATTGAATAAAGAAATTATGATTCTGCATATGATTTTGATTTCGATATGTGATCTAGGATGCAATAAAACTAATTATCTAATGGTACGTTAAAATCACCTATTTTCAGCACAAGTTGAGAGACTTCAACTCACAGAAGCACATCCAAAAACTATCTTCTACAACCTGTTCTATTTAAACTATTATGAATTATCTAACTCTGATTATGCAATGCCCCTTAGTCCCGAGGGGACTTTAACTGTAATATTCTATATATGGTTTTTTTGTAATTTTGTTTAAACTGGCCAAAAGCCAAAACATTATGTAAGCATATTCCAAAAATCCCCTACTCACCATATCCAGTTGATGATACTTTCTTCAAAAATATCAACTAGAGAAGTTACAAAGGAAAGAATGTGTACCAGGTTGATGGTAAGCGTTGACATTGACAAGCGATGCATAAATACCAACTGCTCGTTCATAAAGAGCAATTAGAGCCCCAACAGATCGGGGTGTCACTTCTTGCACTGTCACTGTAACAGACTCCCTCCCATTTGCATAAAGTGCTGACCTTGTTCCCTGCAAATCAATCAATAACATCTATCTATAATGAATCTCAAAATCATTAGCGTCCATCTATAAAGGATTCCAAAAAAGTAGAGGGCGAACCTGTAACATGCCAAACAAGTAGTCACCACAAGTGACACCTGGTTCAAGCTCCCAGTCATGACCAGGTGGTCTGTCACGTAGTACTTCAATGAATGTTGCAAAGAAATTGTGCACACCCTCTCTCAGCTGCTGAATGTACCTGTTCCAACCAAAACACTAATGTAACTTTATTCTTCAAAATACAGGGCAATTTCATATATACCCAAAAAAACTTGTATGGCATCATATTTACCCAACAAAAAAAAGACTAATATCATATATACCCATTCAAAAGACTTCATATTTTATATTAACTCATTTAAAAAATACAATTTATCATTGACCATTAAACCCTTCTCTTTCTCCTTATTCTCCAAACCCTTATATCCTAATGCAAGTTTCAAGGGAAGGGTATAAATGTCATGAATTTGAAAATGAGTGTATTTGATATGATATTTTTTTGTTAGGTAAATTTGATGTTATACCAAATATTGAGGGGAATGTATGAAATTATCCCTTGAAACAATCTCTCATATAAAAATGGCCTCTGTCTTTGGACACTTACGCGTGCTGATCCGTGCTCCCTTTATTTCCATAGACAGTAAGCCCTTGATTTACCTACAGAAATGATGGCTTACTTTAGAAAAACTTCAAAACAAATTACAAATTCAGTTGCAGGAGAAATGAAGTTGCCAAATGAAAACCTATTTTCTTTCTTCACAAAATTTATTCTATAAAAAAAGGTTACGTTTAGAAGCTTAACGACAAGCATCACACTTCTCGACTGCTATTTGATAGACGTTCTGTTCAAAACTTAAGTTTCACAAAGATGCTGAACAGAGTTGGATTTTGGAAAGTTCAATTCTGAAGTTAAAATGTGACCTATTGGCAACTAATAACGGTCCTACTTGTTTCTTGGAAGGACCACATGACACTAAAAGAAGTAAAGAACACATCTTTACAGCTTGCAAATAGAATTGAGGATATCTCAAAAAGAACCAAAAGGAATAAGACATGAAATCCAAAATCTAACAAAAAATTTTACTTTCTAAAAACATTCCTATTTTGTATGACAACAAACTAAGATGACTAATTTGCAATAAGTTACTAATATCTATGAGAACAAACTTCTTAACATGAGCATGTTGTTCTTGACGTACAAATTTCTTTTAACCATCACCTCTGCCATGCGAGAAACTTTGGAAGTAACTTTTCTATGACTATTTCGTAAAACATGAACGTTTCTTACATGTTTTATATGTTGGTAGTATTTTCCTTGAAAACAAATTTAGCACGGGACAAATTGTATAAAGACCAACCTTTTTAAAACCTTTATGTTAGGCAAATAAAGTTAATCATAGAACAGATGATGAAACATACCCTATTACCATCAAGGTCAAATTCCTTCCCAAGAGATTCCATGACCAGCTGCTGCAAATATCTGCTAAATAACAAAAGGCTGTCCTTGTAGGGAAGCACCACCATATCCTGTTGAAACCGATAACAAAATCATTAATTTTTAAAATAAAAAATAATAGCTTAAAAGTCTTGATGTAGATCTGAAAATAAAGAAATGATTTGCTATTGTTAAGCAGTACAGTACATACCTTTGATCCTACACCGCCAGAAGCCCAGTACCAACACATCGCCAGCAATGCTGCAGGGTTGCTTTTGACCTAACATTAACAACATTCATCATGTCTAATTTTTATAAGGAGTAGAACAAACAGCACGACCGAACAACCAAATTTTTTAACTTAAAGCATTCTACAAAAAAGCAATCAAAAGTAAAGCACTATTATCATGTTACAAATAGTCAGGCCGGAAGGAACTTTTGCCAGCCTATTCAGATTTTGTCTATCATTCATAAGAACAGAGCTTGTATCGATATCTAAAATTCATTGTAGATGTGGATCTGATCACTCCGCATTCTAAAGTACAATCATTTTCTATCCTAAAAGAATTTTAAAAATAAAAGAGAAAGAAGTATGCGTGTGCATGGCCTGAAAAAGCCCAGTCTCTTTAGTCCCGTTCATAGGCTCATCGGTTCCACTTATCAAAACAGAATCCACTTCCATCATCAGCTGTCATTATCCCGGATCCAAACACAGTGACATCAATGTCTGCACATGGCTTCATAGGGAGAAGCTCTAAAGATATCAATCTTGAATCACAGTTATAAAGTGACCAGTTATGAAGCATGCTTTTTGGAAGATAATCAGGGTCAACCGCATCAAAAAAGTCATCAAAGAGTAAATATTCATCAGTTTCTTGAACACTAGTTTTGTAATAAGCAGGGAGTGGATAGTCATTTGCTATTTCATCTTCATTTATCTGAATATGATCCTAACTTCTTTCTTAAAAACCGATATATGATAATCAGGGTCAACCTGTTTAAGCCTGATATATGATCCTAAAGGCCCTGTTTTTAAGAAAATTTTTACAAGTAGTGTGATATTAATGTTACATATTTTTACCTATCATAAACTAGTTTGAGAGTTTTTTTCAGAAAATTACATTTTTATCTTTATATAATTAAATTATTAACAGTTGTAGTAGTAATATTTTGGTTTTAACTTGAAACGTTTCCGTAACTAAAATTTCCAGTAAAAAGTTGCAAAATATTTGAACATAATAAATAGAAACTTTCTTTAAAAGACAGGCTGGACAGTCGACCCTAAATCAGTCACATTTTCAAGCGTATGGACTGATTACAACCGCGACTAGGCCTTGGCTGAGGCAGTGCTTCATTCACGTTCTAGGACAGTCAAGAACCTCTATGGAAATATATATCCAACATAAGGATATTTGTAGCAGTAGCAGTAACAAAAGATTACCAAACATGTATAAAATATCACATTAGTTTTATGTTCACCAATTAAACGCACCACTCAATAATACAAGCGTCAATATAAATTTTCATACCACAGGTATCCTGGTTGCCTCATCCATCAGTGCTGCACCAGCAAGCATTTCTTTGATGTCAATTCCCTGAATAGAAAATCAAAAATATCTTAATACTTCTGTTTAGACAGAACCTCTATTTGTTTTTACAAAAATACAATTTCACTGTATTTTAAATTATAAAAAACCTGAAGTGCTGCAGCCAGTAGACCAACAGCAGACATTTCAGATGTTCTTCCACCAACCCAATCAAACATGGGAAATCTGGCTAACCATCCCTCAATTCTTGCAGTGTTGTCTAGTAATGAATTTTCTTGGGTAATCGCAACACCCTGCATGATACGTATGGTCATCAGCAATAATTAGTAGATAAGAGGGCCAATGGCTACAAAAGTTAAAAAAGGATTCAGAATAAAACTATTTAACCAAAGAACCATGAAAAGAACACAAAAAAGGCCTAAAAAGGTGCACTAACATTTGTACACATGGGCATTCATGCATCCATAAAAGCTGAGATCCCCTTATTATAATAGATGTTTGGTAAGGATATTAATGTTTAATAAAACTATGCTAAAAACTACAAAAAGAATGTAACTATTTTGGGAATTCGAAACTTGAATTCCATCAAAGTCAAATAGTTGAAGCATGTTTTTATAAATCATGAAGACAATCAGACACATCATAAACTATACTCAACTTAAAAATATATAACCGTCCACTCACACCAATGATGTGAACCATTTTGTTTTACCGAAAAATATTTTTCGGAGACCTTTTGTCGAATTCATATGCTTTAAATATTACATAACAAAGACAATGCCAAACATATCTTAAAATTGTATCTATTTGTACCATTATCTTCAACTCTCCATGCAGATCATGTATTCATTTTTTCATACATCAAGTGGAGGGAACCCGTAATCACATCTTGAGTTCGCCTCGCACCAGAGAAATGGGACACATGAAAAACTAAGTTAATTATTTACACCTAACATGTTCCAAAAGAAATCTTAACTGCTCATCTACCCTCTAAATATAGGCCCATCCTCCTTGGAGCATGTAAAAATAATAAAAGCAGAAAGAAGAACCTGAGATGAAAACCTGTTTTGCAAAGTTGAGTCCAGCTTCACGGAACGCCTTTTGTACTTCCAACAAGCCATTCCTGGTTTCTGGAGTGCCTCCACTCTGATCCAATTTTCAGAATCAATAAGAAGCAACAAGCTTGGGACTAGATGTGGCAAGATGGGTGGGTTGGGTAACAGGTCAAAACAAGCCCGGGTTAAGCTGAGCGATTTAGAGTGGGTCAAAATGTTCCAAAATAAATAAAATAATTCGCATTTAATAATCTAACACTTCGAATATATTGAATAAAATGATTTAGGAAGATTTATGCATCAAAAAAATAGACTATGGGCGACTTTCGATTTACCCCATTTGACATGTTTCTCCTTCAGGTAACTATTTTGATTTTACCCACTTCGCCAGTTTGAGATAAAACACAACCCAATTCGACACTTTCATAGGTAAATGGGTCTAAATAATCATCTATCACCACGACAAAAGAGAAAATAGTTATTATTTAACAGACCTTTGAAATAACTATTACAAGTGTAGATGCTAATTCCGGGCCAATTTGAGCAATTTGATGATCAATTCCTGCTGGATCTGTATTGTCGATGAACCTTATCTGGTAACAATGAACATCATAAAAATTTATATTTTCAACAAGAACAGTGAGAGAGAAATGAACGACAAGAATAGAAGAGCAGTTTTAACATATGAACAAAATCATCCCAATGTGTTATTAGCCGTTTCATGAAGGTATTTTGATCAATGCACCATGGGCATTTACATCTATTTTAATTTAGTCAGCAAAAAATATTGTTGTAGCATCATGTTTCATGGCCAAGATGGATTGCCACAAGGGAATTTATGTTTCATATCAAATAAAAATTCAGTCATATCACTGACGGGAGTATCAACTAGCAAGTTAACGAACAAAGTGAGAAATTCCATGGTAAAACCCCATACTGAAGTTCAAACTTAAGTAAAGAAATATGTGTAAAAAATTAGCAAACATTAGGGTGTTCTTGAGCTATAGTTATGAAAAATTAATAATAATCCAACAAAATGGCCTAAAAACTAGTAGCCAGTAAATTCTGATGGTGGACTGCAAGGAGTCATAAATGCATTACCTTAAGAGGAGGATTATCAGGTGCTAAAGCCTCCGCAACAAACTGTGGTCCAAGAGCTGAACCTCCAATTCCAACTGAGAGAATTTGTGTGAAGCGGCCATCTGGAGAAGAAGGCGGTTTTATCTGAAATCATAAAGCTCAAACCTTTAATAAAATGCAAAATCGACATGTAAATATACATGTATAACCCTAAAAGATTAAATCTTTTAACACTAGTATAAGATTGCTTGTAAGCTGCAGTATCTTCATATACATGTGTGTGAGTTTTTTCTTTGTGAAGCTTTGGAAAAGGAAGAATAAGATTCAACTGACTAATATTCTAAAGTGAGTCATTTTGAAATAACATTTTTGCTTTAAGATTAACAGACCCATTTTCTGGATGGACTATGGAAATGATTTCCTTTACAACTTGAGTACTAGTTTAGTTTGAAATCACAAAATCATCTTTTGATTATCAAGTGAGTCGTTCTTTAACCATAATAGTTATTACTAGAAAGTTATATAAAGATCAAATCTATTTTATTTATATTACTATAAAATAATTGCACTCTCCAGATTCCCGATCAGTTTGACTTTAATTATCAGGCTTCCATTTCCCAAATCGATATTATATATTCTTTCATTATATTACACATAAATTTCTTCAATGTGATTTACATATGTACTAAATTTCTTCAATGTGATTTACATATGTACCATTAATAATATGATCAAATAACTTCTTAAATTTCAAATATACCCACAATTTAAAAGTAAAAAAAGTTTGTTTGACAACCTAAAGTCAAAATATGACAGCTTATATAGAATGAATAGAGTAATAACCAAAAGTGGTTTGTTTGATATAATGATATCTAAAGTCAAAGTAAGACAACTTAAATCTGCAAAACCCATATTCATTTTGGATTATAAAGATGAAGGGGGAGAGAAAATGTTATTGTTGATTGCTTTATTTGAAGAATCACTGTTCAATACACATAAATTTTTTAA
The DNA here is from genome assembly GCA_018326465.1 of Flaveria floridana. Taxonomy (NCBI): domain Eukaryota; kingdom Viridiplantae; phylum Streptophyta; class Magnoliopsida; order Asterales; family Asteraceae; genus Flaveria; species Flaveria floridana. Next base: position 215 of record BJCO01432658.1, on the reverse strand, counting down.
TATTTTTAAACATTACGTTGTGTTCCCGAGTCTCATTTAACAAGAGAAATGAAAGGAAATGAAAGGAAAGTGAAAAATAATTGTGTTCCCGAGTTTTTTTAAGGAGAGAAATGGAAGGAAATGAAAAAACTTTGTGTTCCCGAGTTTTTTAAAGGAATGAAATGGAAAGAAATGAAAGGAAAATTTTCAATAATTTTCCCTTATAACTTTCCTTC
>BJCO01432483.1:0-11805 GCA_018326465.1 Flaveria floridana | reverse complement strand
TTGGCGCAGCGGTAAAAGCTGTTCCTAAGGGACCGAAGGTCTCAGGTTCGATCCGTGGAAACGGCCTCCCCACAAAATGTGGGGGAAAGACCGCGTACATCTTCCCTTAAATGGGACGGACCCTCCCTGGACCCTGCGAAAACGCGGGAGCTCTTTGCAGCACCAGGTACATCAACTGGATTAAAAGTCTACTAGAGTTAGATTATAACTGGAATGATAAATAACTATTGTAAAGATATTTGAGATAGTAATTATTTGTAATGAGCTTTTACTTTTTTTTTTTTTTGGGGAAAAAGCATTTAAGTTCAACCCAACCCAACCCATACAAGAAGTTAATTGTTTGACCTGAAGCCAGTTTGACCTGATATACAACCCCACTGGCTCATTTTTGCACCTTAATAAATGTCAACAATCTCCACAAATGTTATGGATCTTTGTTCGTGATAAGATGATTACTTACAAGGTAGTTAAAGAAGACAAACTTCCTAGGGATGAAGGTAATTCTCCATTCAAACTGTTACTGGATAAATCTCTGCAAAAGAAATCGAAATAAAAAGATCAGCAAAATATGAACTAAAAAAAAGAAGGAAAACAGAGCTATTCGGTCAAGATTATGGATCTCACAGATTGACCAAAGCAGTCAGGCCTTCAAAGGAATCGGGTATTTCTCCAGACAAGTTGTTATCATTTAGCGACCTGAATTACAAGAAACATAAAATATTAATGCCTCTTGACAGTAATCTAAATCTTTAAAAAGACTTTTGGAAGACTTTCAAAATGCACACTGATAGATCCATTCAACCTATTCCCACTTGAGAAACCTTTTGATTTGACCCGTTTGAGATAAAGAAAATCCAAAATTGACATATTAATAAGTAAACAGGACAAAATAAAAACATCTAATATAAGCAAATATATAATTATTAAAGCTTACAAGGCTGATAATTGGGTTAAAGAAGATAAAGTGTCCGGTAAGCTTCCAGTGAAGTTATTATCTGCAAGAAAACTGCCAAAGGTAAAGACTATCATATGTTAAGCATCCGCAGCCATCAGAAAACAGGAAAAAAAGGTTTAAAAAATAATTTATTAGACAACATAAGTCCAAATCTTACATAGTTGTGACGGTAACAGGAAGTGATGTTGGAATGCTCCCTCCAATGAAATTGTTGCTCAAATCTCTACAAAACATTAGGAAAACGTATCATCATATACCAAATGTCTTCTAACCACTCTACAACTCGGGCTTGAGCTCATGAAATACAAGCAGGAGCTCGAGACAGCTCGTGACTTGGTAGTTGGTTCGTTTCTCTTTTCATTTTAATGATTTTCTATGTTTTCATACAAGAGTTGAAAGCAACATCAATTTATACATGTCTAAAATAGCATAGTACCAACCAACCAACATATAATTATGAAAATTTATTTGAACGAGCAGCCGTCACCTCAAACTCTACTTCAAAGTTCACAAGAGTCAACAAGCACAAGCCGAATTAGCTCAAGCCAAACTACAAGCGACACCTGCGTACAATAGAGTTACTTACATGCTTTGGAGAGAAGAGAATGATCCTAGGCTATCACCCAATTCACCTCCCAAATTGGCACCAATGATAGTTCTGCAAAAGTAACAAAAAAGTGTCATTAAATAATAATCATCAATTTACAAAATTACCACAAACCAAAGAGAAAAAGGATTACACACATGGATATAATGTTTGTATTAGTAGCATCACATACAACACCCTGCCACGCTTCAACACACGGGTCTCCGGCGCTAGCAGTCCATCCAGGAAGAGGAGGGGATCTCAGTGCAGCATAAAGATTGTTAATTGCAGTCACTGGATGATTAAAGATCGTATTAGGGATAACAATAAGCATCATAAAATCAATTTACAACATAAATTTTTAGAATTTAGTTACAAATTTAATGTTTAATCACAAGAATCTCGATTGAGGGCACTCTGGTCATCAAGCAGATCACTTTAATACCCATAATCTATAACACAATTTATACATCAATGGTGTGTGTATCAGGCAGATCTAGTTCATTCTCTCTCACCCACACAGAAACACACACCAATAGAAAGAAGACATACCATCTGCAGGATTGGTAGCAAGAGAAATCGGAGCAACGAAGATCAATACAAACCCTAAGAACACCAACAAGTAAACACTAGATCTCACAACACCCATTGATGATATTTCTTCCGGTGATGTAATACTGCATATCAGTAGACCAAAATACCCAACTCAACCTGCAACAAGATTCAACAAATAATCCTCAACAAACCCATCTGTAATTCAACAAAAAGGCAAGAAATTTGAGGAAAGAATGGCATTGGATAGTGAAATTACAGAACATACTCATGTGGGTGTTGTCTAGATTTGAGTGTAGGTGAAGTAAATCAATGAACAAATGATGGAAGATTCAGAGAATTAAGGTGGTGGTGTAATGAGGGAATTAAAAAGGGTGAAGAACAGAGGAAAAAGGTGAGAGAAATGTTTGGAAAGTTGCAGAGATGACAGACAGAAAAAGAGAAATGGATGGATGCTCTGTGATTGTGATGAGTGTGTGTGTGTGGAAGTCATACATATCTGCTAGACAAGTTTCATTGAACAAAAGTGAAAATGGTGTGCCAACGCGCGGTGGGGTCGCGCGTGAGACGTTTGTCACCGAAATTTTAATTATATATGTGCGTCTTGCCTTTTAAAAAGAGCAAGAATACGAAAGATTATGACGTTAAATGCATATCATCATTCGTTTTTTCAAACACAAGACGAGACCAAACGTAATTTTGATAAGATAACGAGTTTGTGTAATTGTGTGTCTATCTTTTAAAACTGAATCAGATTGGTTAGAAACGGTTAAAGTTGTTGGTTTTTAAATTCGTTGAACCTTGATTAACCAATTGTACTTTTGGTTAGCTAGTTTAATTTTTAAAGAAAAATTTTAATATGGGTATGGTTATATTTAAAAAAAAGTTCATCTAAAAAGCATAAAAAATATTGTAATTTTGACACGTGTACTTATATTGTTTTAATGCGATGATATTTTGGTTATTGTTTCATATATATCGGCTCATTATATCTTATACGTTTATTGTGTAAAATATCAGTTCGTTGTGCCATATATTTTACTTCATTTGTTATATGTATTAATCATTCTATTTTATGCTCTAAATTATTTTATGTTATTTTTGTTATTGTTTTAATAGATTATATAAACTTTTATCTATCATTGCGTTTTACAATTAAAAATACACAATGATATACTTTCACCAATGTATTTTTCAAAGCTCATAGTGTTAAAAATAATACAATGTGTTATTTTTATATAATTTTTTTATAGATAATATAAACTTCTTATATATCGTTATGTTTTACAATTAGAAGTAGATAATGGTTTTATTTCACTAATCTATCATTCAAAAGTCATAGTGTTAAAGATAATACAAGTACAATAAAAAAACATTGTTGGTCCAACTTATCGTTTGAACGTGCTTTTGATGAAGTTTTAAGACTGAAATCCATAAGAAATCACTAAGTTTAATAGCTTGTGGACCAGGTAATGATGGAATATGAGCACAAATCAAACATAAGACCCATTTATAACAGAATTTATGAAGATTAAGAAAAATAATGCTCAAATGTATGAAATATAATCTCCTAGAAAACATAAACTAACAATGAGCTCAAATCTGTAATATCAATAAAGTTTCAAGAGTTACACAATGAAAAACAAAGATATATATATATATATATAGGACCTAGTTTCGCACATTGCGAAATTGTATGCACTATGGCATGAGAAACTATTCGCATGTAGTTTCACATGCAGTTTCGCATGCCACAGAATACAAAACAAGCCAAAATTAAACTAGATCATATTATAATAATATCTAAGCTATAATAAACTATAACTAAACAAAAACAAATGGTAAGGTGAATGCAGGATCGGTTAGGGGAGGTCAATACAATCAGTCTCATAAGGAGGGAGTTAGAACACTTAGCAGATCAAATAGGAAACCGGGTTTGAGTATGAGATACAAAGAACACAAGTAACCAAGGAGACAGAACTCAAGAATAATATATATGGTTTTCAAGAATAATGTATATTAATCTCAAGTTCTTTTACAAGTGTTACAATGCATAAAATAAAATACAAGACCCTGAGATACTTTATACTACATCCTACAACCGGCTATACTTTGAAAGCCAGTTGAAAACATTGATAGACAACAAAATCAATGTAGAGTCAAAAGGCAATTTGCCTTTTCACTAGTGACTATGACATGCCATAATTCACATCCTAATATATTACAATAAGGATAAAAGTACATAAAGTAGAAAGTTACACTCTCAAGACCTCAATGTACAGTTGCAAAAGCATGAACCTTTTTACCGACTCATGCAAGTTGGTGAGTCTTCAGAGTTACAGCGGAAAGTGCGTCAGCTTTATACAAAAGTACATCCGAGGAAAGCATATTCTCCTCTATCGTCGAAAGAAATCAGTCTTCTCTTCATTTGGCTTCAGAAGACTTTGTCCTTGAAACTTCGAAAGACTTCATCTTTTGGCTTCGGAAGATTTCGTCTTTGGCTTCGAAAGATTTCGTCTTTGGCTTTTAAAGATTTTACACTTAGAATATTTTATGTGCAGAGTGTAAAACTTCCAAAGCAACTTCTACCTTGTACATAGTGTATGCATGCAGGAAGCCTTGGGTTGCTTTGGTAGCATCACCCTCTTGCATAGGTGAGCTGGAGGTTAAGTCTATGACATCCTTATGTTCTTGTGTTCCTGGTTGAATCCTCTTGAAGGGTCTCCTAGCTAGTTGTTCCTTGAGATCAGAAATCTCAACTTGCTGATCATTGACCCTTCTTTGCAAGGGAGTCACTTGAGATTCCAATTGAATGACCTTGGAGACTAAATAAGTGCATGTTTTGGTTAGTTTTTGCACCTTTAGTCTGAGGTTCCCCTCATCTTCAGTAGAAGAATCACTGGAGGATGAGAGAATTGGACTTAAGTCTTCTTCCTCATCACCAGCATGATGTTCTTGGCTACTAGATTTCCCCTGCATAATGACAACTTCAATTGAAGTGTCAACGGGTTGGGTTGCCATGGTTGAGGTCTTAATGATGTAATCACTTACAAAAGTGAAGGCCTCTTCCATATTGATCCCCTGAACATGTTCAGGAAGATCCACCTCAGTGATAGGTGGATGATGTGGGCTAGATATGGGAGAAACATGAGCACTCATATCTCTTCAAGAATGGAAAGAGGAGAGAGACTCATGGTACTCATTAAGTTCCATATCCTCATCATCATAGAATTCCAGGCTGGGTATTGGCTGGTTTAGATCAAGAAGCTGGGGATGGTAACTTTTCCCTAAAGGTTGTTCACTAGAGTGTTGAGACTCTGAGTAAAGGCTTAAGGCTTCTTGGGTTATGAGCTATTCAGTCTGATCACTCTTCAGTCTGAGCATGAGGAACCTCATAACTGATTATTGGTGAGATGGGAGTGGTTTGCTCCTCAGGAGAAGTGGGAGCTCCAGTGTCCACTTCCTCCTGTATGGGTGATGATATGGGGAATAACTTGTGCAGGGGTTCGTTTGTATTTTCTCTGGTAGGTGATGGTTATTTATGGTTGTGTAGGCTGTCTTGAAGTGGAAGGCGTGGGGTTCAACACTAGCTGGTGCTGCTAGGTTGTCACATTGAGCAATGAGCTCTAATATTTTTAGGACTAGGGATGTTTCTATCCTTGAGAAGCCCATAGGAGGCTTTCTTATAGTTTTAAAGATGTTGGGCTTCATCTATCCTAATTTTAGAATATTACATATTCCTCTTAACGGTGAGCCCAATTCAGAGTTGAGAATGTGCTGGACATATCTAAAAAACATGTAATACTCTAAGGAGTCCAACTTTGCAAGTAAATTAGTGTACATAAATTGTGAATACCTAAACTTGACCCCATGAACCATCCTATGGACTATAAAAGAGAGGTCTTCTAGAATTCGGTCCCATCATCCATGTTTGTTAGATAAGCTGTGGATGATAACATAGAGGATGTACTTCTATTGAGAAGAAACCTTCCCTTTTATGAAGGTTCTGACCGAGGAGTCACTTTGATAGCCCATCTACTCAAAGATTAGTCAACAACAGATTTAGAAAAGGACAATTCACCTTCTACATCATCCAGCTGAAGATGAGTGTTTATAGAAGCTGGAGTGAAGAAGATTGTTCTCCCCTGCACTGTGGCAGACAGTACCTTCTCCCCATCTATGGTGACCTCTTGGCAGGTCCTCCAAAAGTCCAAAAGTTCATAGAGTGGAGGATCAATGGTGAGGGAGGTAAAGTAGTTAGACAGAGAGAGAAAGCGGCAAACCTCTGAGAAACTTGGATCTTTCTCAGAGTTCAACAGAGCAACTTGATAATATTGCCTGTGAAGATGCATGGAAAAATCAGGTTGGTTTCTACGATCAAGGTTGGCCATTTGTGGTAGCTTTGAGGTGAAGAAAGGTAAGAACAAAGGTGGTGAGTGGGTGAATTTTAGGTCAGAGAAGTTGCAGGTGAAGAAGATAGTGAAAAAAAGGGGGGAACCGTTGGGTATATTTATATAAAATGGACTTGAGACAAAGTTAATACAAAAGAATAAACTTTAAAATCCGAATGTCGGTCCCACCTCTGAGAAAGTACCCAAAAAGGTAGTTTTCTTGGATGTCAAAATTATTTCAAAGATAATTTTATCTTTGGAAGTTTTGTGAAAAACTTCCGAAGCTAAATTTTGACTTTGGAAGATATTCCTTACCTTTGTGAAAATTTGCTTCGGAAGGAAATTTACTTAAGTATTTTCTCTTTCGAGTCATATTTGATTTAAGAAGATATTAAAGCTTGGGATTTTGTTTATTCCTAAGGGAATAAATCTTACGAGATATAATTGCTTTCGAAATAAATTTTGTATTCAAATGCATATAAGTACTTAGAAGCATATTTTGACTTCGGAAGAAATATCAGCATTTCTTCCGAAGGTAAATTTGTTATTTGATTTGATGACTAAAAATTCTTCCGAAGATAATCTTAATGTCTTCTGAAAGAAAATATATTTAAAATTTGCAAATTTCTAAGGAATATCATTTGAAAAAAGATTTTCTTAAGATAAACTGGGCTTATGTAGTGATTGTTTAGACAACTTAGGACACATAGTTCCTTTTAGAAATAATATTGAATTAAGTTTTAAGAAAATATAATCAAGGTTAACTACCCATGTAAGGCCCCGTTCCGGGCACCTCACAATTGGTCAATCATAGCATTAAATATACATAATATAATACAATTCTTAAAACAACGCAGCGGAAGTTATTAACAAAAACCATTCATTTTATTTATAATTACTGTTGTTATGCAATACAACATTGTTTAAACTACAAAAGAACACTTTCATTGATTGCATTACAAAACAACAATAATAACATGTGTGAAAGGATGCCAATCTTGCCCTGCCAAGTAGCCTCCCCGCGTGCCACCCTCAGCAACCATTACCTGCCAACTGAAAGTACATAAAAATCAGCGTTTCTGAGTGAGTTATAGTTTTATAAGTTCAAAATACTTTATACATTTCATACTTAAAAATACTCTTTTCCATAAAATACTTTCTTTACTTTCACACATGTTCATTCGTATCGCATGTATTCATTCGTTTCGTACTTTATCCTTTCCTTCGTTTCGTACTTTACTCCTGTCATTCGTTTCGTACTTTACTCCTATCGTTCGTTTCGTACTTCATCTTCATCGTTCGTTTCGTACTTTATTCTTATCTTTCGTTATCGTACGTTTCGTACTTTATCATTCATACTTCATTACTTTGCTCGTTTCGTACTGATTCTAGATCCTGACAGGCTTTTCCCCCATCATGGTCCGAAACCACCATTCCGAGCACAAAGCTCCATTACTAATTGACACGAAGCTCGTGGCCCGAAGCCACCATTCTAGGCATAAAGCCCCGTTTCTAACAGGCACAAAGCCGTATCATATCTTGGCACAAAGCCCGGGGTCGAATAACAAGGATCCCATTTCGTACTATGGGTTCAGTCACCAAGACTGATCCCCGTGTGTGTGAACCCTCACGGGTTAAAATCGCACGTTATTATCCACACAGTTCAGCTGTCAACTCTCAGAGAGTTATGATCCTTCTTTCTTTTTGCTTGCAAGCCTTTTCTTTCTTTCATTACGTTTCACTTTACATCTTTGTTATCTTTCACTTCGTTATGTTATACTTTACGTTTATTCACACATACAACATACTACGTAAAGTCACAACATAATACGTAACGTATATTATAGTATAATATATACGTTTTGAAAAATATTAAAAGATAACATCTCATACACATATGCATATCATACATTCATCATATTCTATTCATACACCCGTACCTATTCATGCATATAATACTCCAAAACAGCCCACAAGTCAAACTAGGGTCAAACCTAAAAATTCTATTTTTCCTCAAAATTTCAGAACAATTTCTAAGTGTTGGGCACACGGGAACTATTTCGGCACATTAGCCCTGTTTGGGCGTTTCTCCACTATGCAGGCGCATGAGCCTATACTTAACCATTTCTTCACTTGGGTGCATGGGCACTATTTAGGCGCATCACCCTATACTTAGGCATTTCAGCCAAATACTTAGGCGCATGAAGCACTGTTCAAGCGCATCAACCTACACTTAAACTTTTAAGCCAAATTTTCAGGCGCATGAGCCCTATTTGGGCGCATGGCCATACTTGTAATCTTTCTAAGGCAAAACTTAGGCGCATGGGCCCTGTTTGGGCGCATGAACACCAACATATATGTTTCTAACATATTTTTCAGTCCCAATCTCTTCTTAAACATTTTCTAAGCCTCATACTACCATTCTAAGCCATAACTTAGTACGCATAACCACAAAACACTAACATACACACATTATCACATACGGTCACATATACACAAGTTTTAAAAACGGTTTACATGCATTTCAGCCCCAAAAATCTTTAAAAACAAGTAAAATGTGAGGTCTAGAAACTCACCTTAATTGCTTCCCCTCTTAAACTCTTCCACTTGAACTTTTTAGGTAATTCTAACAACTAAACATGTCCAAAAACACACACCCAAACACACACATACTCATAAGAACATATAATCTCAGTTTCTTAGTCAAAACATAAACAAAACCGAGCTAATTATACAAGATTTACTTATCTAAGCCAAGATCAGTTGCTTTCTCTCTCTAGAACCGAAGGTTTATGCACTTCTTCTTCTTTTTGGTCGAAAAAAGTAGATGGTGTAACATATTATGGGCAGCCATACACATAACATGTAACACCCGGATATATTTATAGACGAGAAAGAAATAATAAACGCGAATAAAAAGGAGAAAAATGTAATTTAACCCAAGTAGAGAGGTTAAAAGTGTCAAAGTGACAAAAAGTATCAATAGTTGGTACAAAAGTGGGCATGGCTGCCCACTCTAGCCTGCACACCAACTCTAATTCGGTTTTTAGAGAGAGAGAGCAGAGAATTCGGATTCTAGAGAGAAGAAGAAAAAGAACTCGAAATTTAAGGTAAGAATTTGTGTTTTTAAGGTGTTCTTGGCTAGACTTAGCTCGATTATATGCTTACATGTGTTTGTATGTTCAGTTGTGCTTTTGGTGAGTTTTTAGGCGTTTGAACTCATTGCATTCGGGTTTTGAAGAAGTCATACACGAAAGCTGCATAAGGTGAGTTTCTAGAACCCCATTTTTACATGTTTTCACTAATTTTGGGGTTGGAAATACATGTGTGAATGTTTTTATGAAAATGGGTTTTTACCCATATGAGTATGTATGAATATGTATGTGGGTAGGTGTAAATCTGGGATTTATATGTGAATATGTTCGTATGATGATGCTTAGAATGTTACTTCTAAGCTTAGATTATGAAATAGGTTGAATGGGAACTGAATTATGTTGATTAGGTACAAGTTGGTTGCCCATGCGCCTAAACAGTGGCCCATGCGCCCAACGGTCAAATTTTCTAAGTGTGCCCAACCACCCAAGAACCCAAACGCCTGAATAGTAGCCACACGTCTGGGGTTTTCCTAGATTGGCTAAGTGTCAGGCCATGCGCCTGAATAGTACCCAACCGCCCAAAAAGGCCCATACGCCTAAGTGTTGATGGTGTAAGCTCAGACGCCCGCATAGTGGCAAAACGCCTAAACAGGGCAGAAACGCCCAAATAGTGCCCATGCGCCTAAACACTTAGAATTATTTTCAGAATTTTTAGGAAAACCAGAATTTGTAGGGTTTGACCTGATTTGACCTATGGGCTATGATTACTCATTTTAAGCATGATTATGGAATTTTTAGGGTTATTGTATGTATGAATGATGTATGGTATGTATAATGTGTTATCTTTTAATAGCATTCAAACGTATTTATATTATACTATAAAATACGTTAAATATTATGTTATTGCTTTACGTAATTGACAAATGAACGAAAGAACGTAACGAACAACGTAACGAAGTGTTGGTACACATGTCCCCAGTTCTAGTCTAGTGAGCTTCAATGTAATAGACTTTCATCTTGTAACACATATGTAATGTTGAATCTATGTAATGAAAAACTCTTCTATGAATGTTTATTGGTCTTTTAATGTCATATCTATTAATATTATTTATTGTTACACGCATATATGAACATGTTATATAGGTTTACAGTTGTTAGACATAGTTCTGATTCATTAAAGATTCAAGAATGTGTTTAACTAAGTATTCTGATTCAGTCGCACGACTGGACCATGCGAATGGGCCAATCGCACGACTGAACCAGATGATTGAGTCAATCGCACGATTGAGTCATAAGACTGACTCAGTCGTACGAATAAATCAATCGTATGACTCTGTCGCATGACTGAGCCAGTCGCTTGGCTCAGTCGTACGAATGAGAGCTCTAACCTATAAATACCACTTAATTCGTGGAAAAATAAAACACTTCGATAATTGACAACCCTAGCCGTCCCAGTTCGCACAGAGCGTCCCTTCCAACTTCCTAGAGCGTTTCTGATCATTCCTACTTCATTCATAAAGTATTCTAATCGTTAGGTTTGATTCGGTTAACGTTCTCCCTGATTGGATCGCCAATCAAATAGAATTCCGTGCTATTTGATTCGGTTTCACGTAGAATCAGTTAGTACTCCATACGTGCACGGTCCTAACAAGTGGTATCAGAGCCTTGGCTATTGATTCTTTGTGGATTCAATCTTGGTTTTGAAAAAGTCAACGTTTTTAAGCGAAAAGATCCGTCCTTTCTGCTCAAAATCCAGTTTTTACGTGTGCATGCTTTGAAAATTGAGTCTTTTTCGAGTTGCAGCCGTCTAGGGTATTCAAAATTGTGTTTTAGGTCAAATTGTGTAAAAAAGGTTGAAAAATTTCGAAGTCAGCAGTCTCAGTCGCATGATTGACTCAATCGCACGACTGAACTCCAATCTCCCAGTTCAATCGCACAATTGGACCAATCGCTCGTTCAGTCGCACGATTGTCCCAGTCGTTCTGCTCATTCGCACAACTGCCCTAATCGTCTGTCTAGTCGTACGACTCAGCTCAATCGCACATTGATTGTCTCAGTCGTCCTTCAGTCGCCTCTCTCAGTCGCATACACAGTTTGTTTTTCAAGTTTAAGACTACTTCATTATGGACTCAGAGAACTTTGCATTCTTAGCAGGGAAGGACTCCAGGATCCAGAACCTTTTGCTATTGGAAAATGAGATTGGGAACCATAATAAACCACCTAAGC
>BJCO01432386.1:0-10500 GCA_018326465.1 Flaveria floridana | reverse complement strand
AGCACTTGAGTCTTCAGTACTTAAAGTCTTCAGTACTTGTATTCTTCAGTACTTCAGACTTCAGTACTTGTCTTCAGTACTTGGGATCTTCAGTTGTTGTTCTTCAGATCTTTGATCTTCAGCTGTTGAGTCTTCAGTTTTTGTCAAACTGCTGATGAAGCCTTCAGCAGTTGTTGTGATGTCATGTGGGACTTAGAGGTTTTCCTGATCTTGCCTCATTGGTTCTTTTGGTCCAACAACAACCATCCACCTCTTGAATTGGCATGTATGATCCTTCCAGGGTCCAACGTAAACCTCTTAATATGAAAACACATTTAGAAGGTACATAAAAACATGTCAACCACGTGCAAAACCCTAACTTTCCTAAAAAGAAAACTTTTAGGGCAAAACCCTAACAAATTAAAACTAGTTGAGCTTTTAACCTTATAACACACGTAGTTACACCCGACGTGATTTCAAAGCACATAGCTTATTATTAAAACTTGATGCTAGGGTGCTAGGATTTAATCCTTTACTATACTCAAAGATCTGTTACTTGAAACCTAAGGTGAGTTCTAGTATCCCCTTTTTACTACTGATTTGGGATAAAACATGCTTATGTGAATTGAAATTATTATTGTGCTAATGTTTGATGCTTATAAGTTGTGGATAATGTTTGAACCTGCTATTAACTTTATCACAATCATTAATTCTTGTGTGAACCGCTTGTCCTATTTGGGTAGATCTACCTGAGGAATCCCCCACACACAATGCCTTCCGGACAGAAAGGGTAGCCCACTGAGATCCTGAGGGATTGTTTATTTCATGTAACAGGTTTTATAAGATACTATGGTGAACCATCCGGTAGGTATGGTACACTGTTTTGAGGCTCAGTTCTCCCTTCGGGGTTAACCGGTTTAAACACAACTTTAGAAGAGGCTAACCGGGAATGAGTGTAGGGTTGATTGTGACCCCACAACAGTGATACATTAATTTTTTTAATTTAACATATTGACTTTGAAGAGTCATCTTGTTTTTAAATTTTAAGCACTTGAATTCACCAACTTTTAAGTTGACACAAAATCTTTTTGAGCATGTTTCAGGTAATCCCTAATGGTTCTGGCTTGATTGGAGAAATGGATTCGGATGACCTAGAAATTCAACCACCCATGGCATTACTTGGCTGTGAAACATTTGAACAATTTGGATTATGATTGATAAGACACTAAATACTTACGTAACGAATTGTAATTTTGGTGGCGGGCTAGACTGTTACAGCCCGGTTTGACTTTAACATGTAATGCCATTTTATTTCTCTCCTTGTGTGCACTTTTGATGGTTTGTTTCCGTAGCCATATATGTTGGCAGTGTATGACGTCCCACCCATTTTAGGCTTGGGGTGTGACAGATTGGTATCAGAGACATAGGTTGTAGAGAAGTCGGGAATACCTTAGTAGACCCTAGGCTACAACCTGATACCTTAGGACTGTCCTTGCCTTGGTAAATGTTGGGGTAAGCGGGTTGGATAAATTGATGATTACACTTGATCAACATAATCATGAATTTATCGAACACATGAATTCTAGCACGAAACCCAAGGGTGTGAAACTTTGGATTAAATGGCTCAATAGATTTTCCTAACACGGTCTAATAAATAATTTTTTATCGGACTCTCACGTCTGTTATTGCTCGACGATACTACCGCTCATCGATACTACTGTTTATTGATACTACTATTTGATACAACTGCTATATGATACTACTGCCATCACTACTATTACTATACTATTACTATCATTGTTATGAGCTTTGAGAAAAAAAATTACTCAAGATAATTTTTACTGGATATCAAGACTATGGTTGACAGAGGAAAGGCGCATGCACACCCGGTTGACGAGACTGCTCCTGTTGGGACTCTTAGGAGGGTTAAATCCCAGACTGAGTACGAGGCCTACTTGCAGAGATGCGGATATCCAGGCTGGCTATCTGCAACTTATGAAGACACTGAGCCGTCAAATGACTCTTCCTCGACATCTCCGGCTAGGAGTCGAACGCGCTCCAACTCATCACATGACGTAGCGCCTGCCCACTCACCTATTCCACCCATTGTGAATAGGGGTGCTTGTATGATCACTCGAACTAGGAAGAGTACTAGACCTGGATCTTCTGTCTCTTTTAGGATTCCTCCTCCTCCACCTCCTCCTGTTCGGGCCCCGATACCTGCACCACTCGTGACTAATCAACTGGGACACCTTACCTAGGACGAGTACTGGCTGCCACCCAGGCATAGGTTATACGATGGGCCTAGCGTTCTTGCCAGCGATCGATACTCCCAGTCAAGCCGTCGGGTTAGTGACTTCGGACCTTCTGATCCCACCTTGAGTGATGTAAGGCCCCGTTCCCGGGCACCTCACAATTGGACTATCATTGCACATAACACAATTTTAAAAACATACATTACTTTTGCAGCGGAGATTAAAACCTTTATTAATAATTAAAAACATGCCATTCCATTACGTTACAACATTCGTTTTCATATCAAAATACAATGACATGTCAAAATATGGATGCCAGCCTCAAAACACTCGTAGTAGCTTATGCTTCCATGCCTGCAACTCCTCAGCATCGACAAAATACCTGCCAACTATCATGCATACAAAAAATCAGCGACGCTGAGTGAGTTCTAGTTTTATAATAAAATACTTTACTTTCTTTATAAACTAGTCTTTTCTTTCGACCGTGGTCATACATCATATATTCATTCTATATTCTTCATTGATTTCGTTCTTTTGTTTACTTTCCTATTCATACTTTCGTTTATACTTTTCACCGTCTTTTACTTTCTTTTCTCTTACTTTCTTTCTTTTCGTACTTTACATTCGTCAGTTATCATACATCATACATACATGCTGATAATAAATATTATTATTATCTTCATCATCATTCGTTCATTTATTGATTCGTTTGCTCATCATTACTCGAATCTTGTCTCATGCAATATCTCCGACTCATGCTCGAAAGCTGATGCTGTGCCGGGGCCTATACACAAACCCACGACTCATGTCCGAAGACTGACACAACACCAGGATGCGCGACAAAGATCCCCTTCGAGTCAATCACAGGGATTGAACTCTATCCGAGTCTTTTGCGACAACATGGTCGCTCACCTCATTGTCAATCTCAATGATTGACCTTTATCCGAGTCTTTTGCAACACAAAGTCATTTACTTCATTATCTCGTCTCATGCACTCATGTCCAAAGACTGATACTGTGTCGAGTCCTAATAAACAAACCCCCGACTCATGTCCGAAGACTGACACAATCCCGGGGTACACGACACGAATCGCATCATCCGTCACTTCTTTACTCATTATTCGTTATCTCACCTGTTCGTTTTGTACTTTATCGTATTCGTTCGTTTCGTACTTTATCATTATCCTTCACTTCGTTATATAATACTTTATGTTTATTCATTTATTCACTTTATTCATTCATTGATACATCGTACCATGTAAAGTCATTCATATCTGTTACATAACATAATACATACGTTTTGAAAGCTCTTTAATGAAGAAAGATATCATATCACTCACACACATACACATCATAATTTCATCATATTACCATGCACACATCGAGCATAAGCCATCACATCATAACAGGGCCTATCTCCCTATTCTACCACATAAAACCACTTAGAAAATCCAAATTCCAAAATGGGTGCATGGGACTTTTCAGGCGCATGAGCATAAAAAATCTAAGTGTAAAACAGTCTGGTCACATGGGCACTATTTGGGCACATGAGCCCTGTTTTGGCGCTTCACCACTTTACAGGTGCATGACGCCTGTTCAGGCGTATGACGCCTGTTCAGGCGCATCAACACTTAGCCGTTTTTAGCAACTTGGGCCCATGGGAACTATTTAGGCGCACGGCCAACACTTCGGCGCATGGCCAACATGCTGGGCGCATAGGCCACTGTCCATGCGCATGGGTTAGCACTTAGCCGCCTGGAGAGAAATCTGGGTGCATGGCTACTATTTAGGCGTATGACCATAGGATCATGAGGACTCTTAGGCGCTTGATCTTACTCAGATGCATAGGAACATCCTAAAATAGTTTCTATGCTACATGCAACACCCGATTACCATACTAACACTACCCAAACACACATCTAACATACTAAAGCTCTTAAACATGGTAAACATGCATTCTAACCCATAAACCAACTTTAAAACATACAGATACAGAGCATCATTGAACAATACGCTGAAAACCCACAGTTTCTTTTAAAAACATTTACTTGGTATGCATAATAGCCCCGAACAAGTTGTAAATCAGTAAAAGTGGGGTTCTAGAAACTCACCTCGAGCAGCCTTTGAGCAACACACTTCAAGTTCGAGACCCACCTTTAAATTCAGCTCCTAAATCCCGAAAACAAACACTAAAGACCAAGAACTTCGGTCAAGAAGATGTGAATTCGGTTAAAACCAAACTAGATAAAGAAAACTTACCTTTCCCAGCTTCTTCTTCCTTTCTCTCTCTAAAACCGAGAGCTTTCTTCTTCTTCTTCTTCTTCTTCTTCCTCCGAAAGTAATAGTAGTTTTCTGCTTTTAATGTGCGCGGCCATACCCATTTATAATATAAAATAATAAACTTTTATACTTTGTACACTTTACCCCCCTCCACTTGTGTCTATTTTCTTTTCTTTCTATTTACTTTTCCTTTCTCTTCTTTTAAATAAAATTCGGGGTGTTACAAGTCCACCCCCCTTATATAGGTTTCGTCCCCGAAACCTGTCACTTCTTGAACAGTTACGGGTAACATTGTCTCACCTCTTCCTTGTCCTTACACATAGGCTTAGTTCCCGTTGGGCTCCACCGCACTTGCATCAGTGAAACCACTATTCTCCTTAGATCATCTCTTCCTTCTATCAGAAACGACCACAAGTTGTTCCTCGTAGTTGATTCCTTCACCCATCTTAGTATCTTCTAGTGGCATTATCATATCCTCATTGATTGAGCACTTTCTTCGACGAGATACATGGAACATCTGATGAATTTCCACTTAACTCATCAGGTCGCTCCAATCGGTGTGTCACTTCTCCTACCTGAACAGCAAATTAGAATGACCCTCTATGCCTTATCATTAGCTTTACTTGCCTTCTAAATCAAATGATCCACCTTCCTAGACGAAGTCTTCATCATAATCTATTACTATAGGTTGGCGCCGAACTCTTGTCGGGCACTGTTAATCAATCCATATTCCTGCAACACTCGATGTTTGCCCCATAAGTTACTGTTCAATTCACCCAGTTGTGTACGTCTATCCACCTACGTCTGTCCTGAACAGTCTAGCAGGAACAAGCGCTCTCTCTCAATCCTATCACGTAATACTCTAGGGCATTAGGTAACCTGGTGGACTTACTAATAGCAATTCCTACATCGAAGGGCTCATCGATCTTCCTACTCGTAACGTGTAACATCACAGAAGGTAGCAGGAACGAAACTACTACTAGCACCATAATCAAAGTATAGATGCACAAATCTAATTTACCAAAAACGTACCTAACGTTACCTCGGAGTCTAATCTAGCCTCCTCCCGGTAATAGAATAGGCTCTAGCCTTCACCCTCTGTTCTCCTTCCTCGTATCGAAGCTTCCTGCCCTCGACTTCTTGCAGTCTCTGCTCATGTGTCCAGTCTTTCCACAGTTATAGCATTTAGCCATACGACAATCCCTTACCAAGTGGCCCTCCTTTCCACACTGGAAGTAGACGTTCAGTCCCCACTTACACTCCCCATCGTGGCCACTACCACACTTCTTGCATACCTCCTCTCTCCTTGTCACCTTCTTTCGATCATCGACTCTAAATGTCTCACCTCCAGACACAAATCCACCATCATTGCCTCGCCTTCCATTCCCATTCTTAAAATAATTCCGCTCTTCTACTTCATTCGTTATCTCCATCGCCTCTCGCTCGTCGTACAATCTCCCAGCTAAGTCAACCACTGATCTAAACGTACCTGGCCGAGCAGCAATTAGATGTCTGTACATATTTGTGGGTAGTCCTTGAATGTACCCTCTTAATCTTTCGTGATGCAGGCGTCACCTGATCTGGCACCAGCCTAGCCATCTTGTTGAATTTAGTGGTGTATTGCTGGTGTGTCATAGTTCCGGCCTCCAGCTGCAAGAACTCTCTCTGATCTTATCTAATTCTTAGTGAGGACCAAACTCCTCGATTACCAACCTCTTCAGTTCACCCCTCCTCATTCTCCCAGTTTCCCTGGTACCCTCAACCTGGACAATGTTGTCCCACTAGCATAAGGCCAGGTCCAGAAACGAGTGGGTAGCAAACTTTACCTTTTGATCCTCTCGGCACTCGCTGATATCGAGTACCGCCTCCATCTCTCTCACCTAACAGTGAGCAGCCGCAGCACTCCCGTTTCCATCAAACGTTGGGGGCTTGCATCTTTAAAATGCCCCGTAGTTACAACCACGTGTAGTTTCTTGCACCACTTCTTCCTCTTCCTCCTCATCCTCCTCCTCACTAGAGACAACCATCTCAGTCTCCGGTCGTCCCCCATCCCCTGTTCCAGTGGTCCTCCTATTCTCCTTCCTATCATCCTCCTTCACTGCTTTAATCACTTCAGTTACTACAGATAGTAGAATCGTCTGCATAACTTGATGGACCTCTATTACTACTGCCTCTTTCACCAAGACCCTTAAGTTCACGCTCTCATCACCACCTTCCTGGTGATGCATCTCGGGATCCTCACGTGTCCTCTCGGTAGCCTTAACCCTGTTCCTTGTAACATGCGGTTCAGCACCACGTCCTCCCTGTGCTCCACCCCTAGAGGCCTTAGATCATATAACTCCAACCATTCTCTAATCATAATAAGATTCAAATACGAACGCGATCATTCAAAGAATAGCTCGGATTATGTCAAGTATAGTAAGTCCCTAATTACAGTGGCCAGTTGTGATTAGCAACTTACTTTACTCTTCACATCCCAAGCATTTCCTATCCTGACTACATCAGTATCTAAATCAACACAAAAGCACACTAGCCACATAACTTGCGCACATTATACTAGTTAACGTTAACTTACTTAAAATGTTTACAATAAACCTTTACCTGCAGGCACGTAGCTACTAGGACCGGCATCCCTTTCCTTTCATCCCATTCTCAGTTTAAGATTCGGTTTTAAAAATATTTACCCAATTCTCTTAAACTTTAGCTCTGATACCAAGTTGTAAGGCCCCGTTCCCGGGCACCTCACAGTTGGACAATCATTGCACGTAACACATTCTAAAATCATACACTACTTTTGCAGTGGAGATTCAAACCTTCATTAATAATTAAAAACATGCCATTTCATTATGTTACAACATTATTCGTTTTCATATCAAAATACAATGTCATGTCAAAATATGGATGCCAGCCTCAAAACGCTCCCAGTAGCTTATGCATCCATGCCCGCAAATCCTTAACATCAACAAAATACCTGCCAACTATCATGCATACAAAAAGTCAGTAACGCTGAGTGAGTTCTAGTTTTTATAATAAAATACTTTACTTCCTTTAAAAACTAGTCTTTTCTATCAACCGTGGTCATACATATACGTATATTCTATCTATATTCTTCATTCATTTCATTCTTTTATTTACTTTCCTATTCATACTTTCGTTTATACTTTTCACTGTCTTTTACTTTCTTTTCTCTTACTTTCTTTCTTTTCGTACTTTACATTCGTCAGTTATCATACATCATACATACATACTGATAATAATTATAATTATTATCTTCATCATCATTCGTTTATTCATTCATTCCTTCGCTCATTACTGATCATTACTCGAATCTTGTCTCATGCAATATCCCCGACTCCTTCTCGAAAGCTGATGCTGTGCCGGGGCCTGTGCACAAACCCCCGACTCATGTCCGAAGACTGACACAACACCAGGATACGTGACAAAGATGCCTTTCGAGTCAATCACAGGGATTGAACTCTATCCGAGTCTTTTGCAACAACAGGGTCGCTCACCTCATTGTCAATCTCAATGAATGATCTTTATCCGAGTCTTTTGCAACACAAAGTCGCTCACCACATTTCTTGTCTCATGCAATACCCCCGACCAATCTCCGAAGACTGATACTGTGCCGGGGCCTGATAAACGAACCCCCGAATCATGTCCGAAGACTGACACAGTAGCGGGGTACGCGACATGAATCACATCATCTGTCAATTCTTTACTCATCATTTGTTATCTCACATGTGCGTTCATTTCGTACGTTATCATTATCCTTCACTTCGTTACATAATACTTTATGTTTATTCATTTATTCACTTTATTCATTCATTCATACATCCTAACACGTAAAGTCATTTGTATCGTATTACATAACATAATACATACGTTTTGAAAGCTCTTTAATGAAGAAAGATAACATATCACTCACGCACATACACATCATAATATCATCATATTACCATGCTCATATCGAGCATAAGCCATCACATCATAACAGGGCCTATCTCCCTATTCTACCACTTAAAACCACTTAGAGAATCCTAAGTCCAAAATGGGTGCATGGAACTTTTCAGGCGTATGAGCATAAAAATTCTAAGTGTAAAACAGTCTAGGTGCATGGGCACTATTTGCGCGCATGAGCCCTGTTTGGGCGCTTCACCACTTTGAAGGTGCATGGCGCCTATTTAAGCGCATCAACACTTAGCTGTTTTGTAGCAACTTGGGCGCATGAGAACTATTTACGCGCACGGCCAACACTTAGGCGCGTGGCTAACATGCTAGGCGCATAGGCCTCTGTTCAGGCGCATGGGTTAGCACTTAGCTGCCTAGACAGAAATCTAGGTGCATGGCTACTATTTAGGCGTATGACCTTAGGTGCATGAGGATTCTTAGGCGCATGATCATACTCAGATGCATAGGAACATCCTGAAATATTATCTATGCTACATGCAACACCCGATTACCATTCTAACACTACACAAACACACATCTAATATACTAATGATCTTAAAAAATCTAAACATCCAATCTAACCCATAAACCAACTCTAAAACATACACATTGTTGGATTCTATATGCCCAAGATACATAGAACATTGATGTGGTTAGTACGTCATGATCCAAGTTGGGTCATACCCAATAACATGCTTAGCAAACATCAATTAATATTTAATTGATGATATGATCATGAAATTAAATAAATACACAAATTTAGAAAATAGGTTTTCTAAATAAAATGCATATGAGATTGAACAACCTATATGGATATTTTGTTCATGGATATTATTTGTAATGTTGTTTAATTTGATTAAATAACATCAAATAATGGGAGTGTGTGTATAAGTTATATAATTAAAGGGGTAATTACATAACTTAAACTAATTAGTTGTTTAACAAATTAAGAGGGTTGTTTTGGGGGGAAAAATCCCTCCCATTAAACCATTCCGCCGCCCCTTATGGGGAAGGGGATTGCTTGTGTTTTCAACACACCATAATCCAAGAACAACTCACACACTCAACCATCCATTTCTCTCTCTCTCTCGAAAATGCAAGGGGCCAAGAACACAAGGTTTTCTCTCTACATTTGAAGAAAACAAGTGCTAAAAATCAGGTTTTCAGCAGCCCTTGGTCCGATTTTGGTGCTTCAAATCCTAGCATTCTAGATGTTTGCTTAGAGGCTTGTGGGTATGAACACTTGAGGACACGTATCCTTGGTGTCTTGGCTATTCAAGAACAGCTCCTTCTTCATCAAAATCGTGATTTCCAGCAGCTCTATCTCACGATTTCAACAGCCTACAAAGGTAGTTTGTTGATGTTGTTTTGGTTGTTTATACTTCTTGATAGCTAGTCTATTCACATATATATGATCCTATGATTTTGGGTTTGTTGAAACAAAGTTATGAGCTTTAATTTTCAGATTATATAACATGATATTAATCTCTTATTCCACTGCGTTTTTCTTGTTTAAATGGTTAAACAACATTGTTAAAGGTCCAACAAACTCAACATTGGCGTCTAGAGCCGGATATGTGGATTACTAGTTTCATTTGTCCTTGAAAAATTGGTTTTATAGGGTTTTAACAACCAAATTAGGGCTGTTTTGTGATGATATGATGATACCCCAACCTTTCAAGGTGATATCTTGCATGCTTATGATTAAATCTTGAAAGGAAAGATATCAAAATGGTTGATTGTGTTTTGTTTGGACAAAAGACCCTAAATTCTTGGTTTATGTTGGCTGAAAATTTAGGGTCAAATGGGGTTCATTTTGGTTCTTGAAATGATGTATATGGATACATATATTAGTGCATAACATAGCCTTGACCATGTGTGTTTTTGATTTGGTTGATTGTAATCTTGTCATGTTGGTTGTATTCATTCTTTATGGGTTGGAATAATTTCTTTTGTGTTTCTATTTGGGTTGTAATTTGTTTATTCATTTGGAAATGTAATAAATAGATTAGGAGTATTTTTCTTTTACTAGAAAA
>BJCO01432190.1:0-15437 GCA_018326465.1 Flaveria floridana | reverse complement strand
TAGAACTCACCTTGTGCAACTTTGGGTGTGTCTTCCTTTTTAAACCCGTGTGCAATGAGTTCGAACACCTAAAACCCACCATAAACACACACACCCGAACACACACAAACATATAAGCACATAACCGAGACTAGAACTATTTATAACATCACAAACACCAAGAATTCTTACCAAAAACTTTGAATTTCTTGCTTCTTCCAAAACTTCCGAGACTTTTTCTGCTCTCTCTCTAGAACAAAATGAAAGAAGTGTGCAGGCAAGAGTGGGCGGCCATGCCCACTTTTGTACCAACTTTTTGACATTTTGCCATTTTGACACTTTTAACCCCTTTACTTAGGTTAACTTACATTTTCTCTCTTTTCCTTTACTTTTATTCTTTCTTCATATCTTTAAGAATAACCGGGTGTTACAGATGAATTATATATCTGTGTTGGGAGATGGACCTACTTCTAGCCCGGTTTTTTTAAAACAATAATGCCATGTGATGTTCTTTCCTTTTGTGCTCTTATGATGGTTTGTTTCCGCTGTAATATGTTGTTGCTAGTCTGTGACGTCCCACCCTACCTGGGCCCGGGGTGTTACAGATTGGCATCAGAGCCAATGGTTGTAGAGAAGTCGTGAATGCCATAGTAGACCCTAGGATACAACCCTGATACCTAAGAACCGTCCTTGTGGGAAAGTGTTAGGATGATCGGGTTGGGTAAATTGATGAATACACTTGATCAACGTAATAATGAATTTATCGGATGCGTAAATTCCAGCATGGACCTTTAGGTAATGATTGGACCTTCTCTGTTTGAAACTTATAATTTTTGAAATTTCTTTTGAAGTGGTCTAAAGGTTTTCCTAAGATAAACTACCTTGCCTATTATTATTTGAAGAAACTATTGATTTCTGATACTATTGCTTATCGATACCTCTGGTTATAGATACTATTGGAATATCTGATACTATTGCCATCACTACTACTATAAGTACTATTAATATTAAAATCATGAGCTATGAGAAACCAAATCACTCATGATATTTCTTATAGGACACCGGAGCTATGGTTGACAAAGGAAAGGCACCGGCATACCCAACTGAGGTACTGCACCAACTGGGAGCCTTAGGAAGGCAACGCCATGAACGGAGTTCGAGGAATACATGAGGAGATGCGGACATCCGGGTTGGATATCTTTTACATCCGACAACACTAAGCAGTCAGAAGACTCTTCCTTGACCTCCCCCTCTAGGAGCCGGACGCGCTCCCACTCGCCAGATGTTGCAGCTCCTACCCACTCACCTATCCCACCTATCGGGGATAGGGGTGCACGTGTTATCTTCTGTCCACACAATAGTGCTAGGCCAGGACCCTCAGTCTCCTTTGGGATGCCACCTCCTCCTCCACCACCTGTTAGGACTCCGATACCTGCACCTCCGCCATTTGACCCACTCCGACACCACCCACATGAGGAGCACTGGATTCCACCTAGGCGCAGCATGTATGACAACCTTAGTGTGCTAGCTGGTGACCGGTACTCCTAGTCTAGCCACTGGGCAAGCGACGTAGGTCCCTCCGATACTGCACTGGATGAGATTTTGAAGACCGTCCATCGTCACGAGCTGACACTCCAGCACGCCACTCGGACCTCTCAGTCTGCCCAGTTTCAAGCCATGATGGCTTCGCATGGGGTCTAGCGGTTGGAGCAAGAGCAGAGGAATAAGAACTCGGGGTGGCTAGGATGGTTGAAGAAGAAATGGATGTGAGATCATGGAGAGGAAGTGGGATTATCTGTCTTTTAGACAGTTGAAGGAAACTATTTCTATTATTATCTGATACTATTATTATTATTATTATGGGGGTGATGGCACCTTCCAACTTGTAAGAGTATAACTCTGATTCAACCATGCTTGCTGATACTATTGGCCCAATCTATCTATGAAACTATTTCCATGAATGCTAAATTTTACTGAGTTATTTGTATTGAACTGCTATGTGCCATGTTATGTGTTATGAATTTTGTCCAGTGTCCATTTTGGATGAATTGTCTTAAATTAATTATGTGAAATATTGTTAGAGATATTAGTGGTGTGTATATTACACTCCCTCCTTCTAGGACGCGATACATTAGGGTAAATGATGCTTGGGCTACTCGAAACCAATTATGACATGCTAAATGAATTTATCTGTGATGCTATCAGAATACCGACTAGGACTGGACCCAATTTGGAAGACGAGGAGCTACTAGAGGCCGCCGTGAGGAGGCCTGACAAATAGGAAACCAACCTACTCCACTAGGAACTCCTCGTGGCGAGAATGCTAATCAAGGGAATGATGAGAGAATTTCCAACCTTGTAGCACAACAGATTGCTAACGCCATTCTGACAATCATCGCCCAGATCAATGCGGACTGGAGTAACCCCGGTGGTAATGATGGATTCGGGAACGACGAGGGCAACAACAAGGAAGCTGAAGCACTGAAGAATGGATGCTCCTACAAAAACTTCATGGCATGCAAGCCTAAGGATTTCTATGGCACTGAGGGTGCGATTGAGACTTACCGGTGGATCGATGAAATGGAAGTTGTCCTAGACATCAAGGGATCAACTCTAGAATGGTGGACGATGGTTACTCAACCCCGGGGAAGAAACGCTTCTAACCGAATGAGTTGGAGCGAATTCAGGGAACTGATAACCAACAAATACTGCCCTATCAATCAACTTAGGAAGTTGGAGTCGGAATTTCTGAGCCAGGAAATAAAAGGTCCTAATTACACTGAATACATCAACCGCTTCTTAGCCCTGTCTCGACTGGTGCCACACCTAGTGACACCGGAACCTAAGGGCGTAGCACGTTTCATCTGGGGGTTACATCCCAGAGTTAGGGGTATGGTCCGATCTTCCATACCTACGACTCTACAGGCTGTGGTAGATCTCACTAGCAGCTTAATTAATGACCTGGTTAGGGCTGGATGGACAGAGCAGGGAAGAACTGAAGAAAAGAAGAGAAAGTGGGTTGATGTCAAGATGATGATGGGTAGCAGCAGTGGTTCAAGCAAGAGGTCAGGTTAAGGTATTAGATGTGATGATTAGGGAAGAAGGGCACGGAAGCTGTATATAGGCACAAGCCCCTTCTGCAACAAGTGCAAACTTCACCATCAAGGGGAGTGTAACCCAATGCCCTGTTTTAGGTGCAAGCGAACCAGTCACTTAATTAAGGACTGTACGTCTGCGCCAGGTAAGCAATGCTATGAGTATGGAGATCCAGGGCATATGAGGAATAAGTGTCCTAAGATGGGGAGAGATAAGGATGCCAGACTCAATAAGCCTAAGGGACGAGCATTCGTGATGGAACCGGCCGATGCTCACAAAGAACCTGATGTGATCAATGGTACGTTCCTTATAAACAACCATCCTACTATTGTTCTATTTGATACAGGAGCAACTGCTAGCTTTATCTCTAGTACTTTTAGGCCTTTGATTGACTTGAGTGCATGCATCCTGATTGATACATTTACCGTAGAATTAGCTGATGGTAACATCTTAGAAACTAATGAAGTCATCAAAGATTGCTTAATGAATCTAGAAGGAAGTATATTTAAGATAAACCTAATGCCTATTAAACTAGGATGATTCTATATGGTTGTTGGTATGGATTGGTTGGCTAGGCATAGAGTCAAAATCGTATGTGATGAATACCTACTTAAGATACCTTTGAGCAATAGGAAAGTGCTAGTTGTTCATGGCAAAAGAAGTAAAACGCTATATCCTATGATATCTCATTTAAAGGCTACCAAGAGTCTTATGAAGGGATGCCCAGCTTTCATAGTCTATGTGATAAAGGCTAAAGAGGAGAAGAAGATTGGGGATATTCCAGTGTCTTCTGAATATTCAGAAGTGTTTCCTGAAGACCTACCAGGACTCCCTCCAAATCGACAGGTTGAGTTCCAGATAGATCTACTGCCTGGTGCCGCACCAGTAGCCAAGGCACCGTACCGACTCGCCCCTCCCGAGATGAAGGAACTAATGCTACAAATCCAAGAGCTACTTGACATGGGATTTATACGGCCAAGTGTTTCTCCATGGGGTGCCCCGGTACTATTCGTGAAGAAGAAGGATGGAACCCTACGTATGTGTATTAATTACAGGAAGCTAAACAACCTGACAATAAAGAACCGATGCGCTCTTCCGAGAATAGATGACCTATTCGATCAACTGCAGGGAGCAAGTTATTTTTCCAAAATAGATTTAAGATCAGGGTACCATCAACTGAAGATAAGAGAAGAAGACATATCCAAAATAGCCTTTAGAACTAGATATGGAGCTGATTAGTATCTGGTCATGCCCTTTGGGCCGACTAACGCACCAGCGGCGTTTATGGATCTCATGAACCGTGTATGCCGCCCATATCTTGACAAGTTTGTGATTGTGTTTACTGATGACATCCTGATCTACTCATGTAGTAAGGAAGAGCACGAGAAGCACCTCAGGCTGATTCTTGAGTTACTCAAGAATGATCAATTATATGCCAAGTTCTCCAAATGCGAATTTTGGATGTGAGAGATTCAATTTCTAGGGCATGTGGTAAATGGGAATGGGATTCAAGTTGACCCTTCTAAGATTGAGGCTATTAAGAACTGGAAAATTCCTGGAACCCCCACCAAAATAAGGCAATTCCTCGGATTCGCCGGATACTACAGAAGGTTTATCAAGGACTTCTCGCGCATTGTGTAACCGTTGACTGCTCTGACTAAGAAGAATACAACCTTTGTGTGGGAACGAGAGAAGAATGAAGCATTCGAAACGCTCAAGGAGAAACTGTGTACTGCACCTATCCTCACCCCCTCTGAAGGAGTCAAAGATTTTGTAGTCTATTGTGATGCCTCACGTCAAGGACTAGGATGCATAGTAATGCAGCGCAACAGGGTAATTGCCTATGCATCAAGACTGCTGAAAGATCATGAGAAGAACTACACAACGCACGATCTTGAATTGGGTGCCGTGGTGTTTGCACTCAAAATGTGGAGGCATTATCTCTATGGCACGAAGTGCATTATCTACACTGACCATAGAAGTCGATAGGCCACCTCCCCTACTCGTGCGACGATTCGGAAAGGTCCTATGTATCTCGGGCTTAGCTTACCTCGTTTTCTGAATCAGATGATTCCTTTCAAAGATGAGACCTTCAACATCACTCGGTCACCAACCTTGAATTCCATCGGTTTTCGCCTCTTATCAGCATACGACTTTTGTCTATCTTTTGCCGCCTTCATAAAGGCTTTGATCTTTTCCATCTTCTCAGTCGTAGCCTCGATCACTTTGACACCTCCCAACTCTTTCTACCCAATGTCTCCCCAACATACAGGCGTCCTACATATTTTACCGTATAGCATCTCATATGGTGGCATTCAAATACTGGCATGATAACTGTTGTTGTATGACAATTCTGCTAACTGTAGGTGATCGTCCCATCTTCCTTCAAAATCGATCACGCATGCTCCAAGCATATCCTCGAGCGTCTGAATCGTCCTCTCAGGCTGACCATCTATATGAGGATGATAAGCCGTGCTAATTGTGTAGCCTCGTCCCCATCGCATCATGGAATCTCTTCCAAAACATCGATGTGAATCGGGTGTCACGATCCGACATGATAGATACCGGTACGCCATGAAGAGCTACAATCTCTTTAATGAACAGATCCACCAGTCTTTCAGATGAGTACGTCTCGCGGATCGGTAGGAAATTAGCACTCTTGGTGAGATGATCAACAATCACGCAGATGGCATCGTACCCCTCGCCGTGCGGGGTAACTTCGTAATGAAGTCCATGGTGATATGCTCCCACTTCCACTCGGGTATATCCATCGGTTGGATTTTTTCGTAAGGCTTCTGATGCTCTACCTTCACTTGCAAGCAAGTAAGGCACTTACTCACATACTCCACCACGTCACGTTTCATACCCAGCCACCAGTAGTCCTTCTTCATGTCTTGATACATCTTGGTGGCACTAGGATGAATGGAGTATCGAGTTTTGTGAGCTTCATCCATGATTCACCCTCGCAGATCTCCATAACGGGGAATCCACATTCGTCCAAAGCGGGTTCTGACCCCATGGGTGTTTTCTCCCAGTTCCGCGAGTAGACCTCTCATTCGTTCAGAGTTGAGGCGATCTTCTTTCAACGCCTCATTCTAAAATTCTTTCACTTAAGTCATCACGTTCGAGGTCATCACTAACTGATATGCCTTCACCCGAATCGGCTTAGGTCTCTCTTTTCGGCTCAGGGCATCGGCCACCACGTTGGCCTTGCCCGGATGATAGTGGATCTCATAGTCATAATCTTTGATGAGCTCTAACCATCTCCTTTATCTCATGTTGAGATCCTTTTGCTCAAAGAAGTACTTCAAGCTGTTGTGGTCGTGAAGATGGTGCACTTCGTCCCGTATAGGTAGTGCCTCTAAATCTTCAACGCAAAAACCATGGCTTCTAACTCCAAATCGTGTGTAGGGTAGTTGGCTTCGTGTGTCTTCAACTGCCGGGATGCGTAGGCTATCACCCTTCCACGTTTCATTAACACGCAACAGAATAAGATGCATCCGAATACACCACTAAGTCTTCACTTCCCTCGGGAAATGTCAAGACAGGAGCTTATGTAAATCTCGTCTTCAACTCCTCAAAAGCACTCTCCTGTTCTTGACCCCACACGAACTTTACATCCTTGCGAGTCAACTTTGTCAAAGGTGAGGCTATCTTGGAAAAGTCTTGAATAAATCTCCTGTAGTAGCCCGCCAAACCCATGAAACTACGGATCTCGGATGGCATCCTTGGAGACTTCCATTGCATCACGACCTCAACCTTTGCCAGGTCCACCATGATTCCTTCGGCATTAATGACATGACCCACAAATTGAACCTCGCGTAACCAAAAAGCACACTTAGAGAATTTAGCATACAACTTCTCTCTCCTAAGTGTCTCCAATACCTCGTGTATGTGGCTGGCATGTTCTTCCTCACTCTTAGAATAAATCAGGATATCATTAATAAACATTATCATTGATTTATCTAGCATTGGCCGACATACTCTATTCATCAAATCCATAAAGGCAGTTGGCGCGTTAGTTAACCCAAAAGACATAACGAGAAACTCGTAGTGTCCATAACACGTACGAAAAACTGTCTTAGGAATGTCCTGCTCCTTCACCTTCAATTGATGGTAGCCAGATCGAAGATCTATCCTCAAAAACCAACTGGCACCTTGGAGCTAATCGAACAAGTCATCAATACTCGGTAACGGATACCGATTCTTCACCGTCAACTTGTTCAGTTCTCGGTAGTCGATGCACATCCGCATACTACCATCCTTTTTCTTTACAAACAATACCGGAGCACCCCATGGAGAGATACTCGGTCGAATGAATCCCTTATCCATTAACTCCTGCAATTGTTCCATGAGTTCCTTCATCTCAGTCGGAGCTAATCGATATGGTGCTTTCGCAACAGGTTAAGCACCTGGTATCAAATCGATTTGGAACTCAATTTCGCGATCCGGTGGCACGCCGGATAAGTCTTCGAGGAATACATCAGGAAAGTCACAAATTACCGGTACATCGGACAGATGTGGTGCTGACGTGTCCACATCCTTTACGTAGGCCAGATAGGCACTACATCCACGTCTCATGCACCTTCCCGCCACCGCCATTGAAATGACCTTCGGGATCGTAGTAACGCGATCTCCATAAACCGTCACCGAACTTCCATCGGGCACAACTAGTCGAATCATCTTCTTGCGACATACGATGTTCGCCTCATAGGTTGCTAACCAGTCCATCCTTAGTACTACATCAAATCCACCTAGGGGCATCACATGTAACTTAGCAGCAAACCTATGACCTTCTAGTTCTATGACACAGTCCTCTATCATGTCAGTAATTCTAGTAGACTTACCAATAGCAGTTTCTACATCGAATGGCTAACTAATACTCCTACTGCTAGCAGACAACTTAGCATAGAAAGTAGTAGAAATAAAACTCCTGCTAGCACCAGAATCAAATAATACAAAGGCACAAGTTTGGTTTACTACAAACATACCTGGCACGACGTCGGGATCTACTCTGGCTTCCTCCCGGGTCATGGTATAAGCTATAGCACTGGCCCTTTGTCCTTCTTTCTCCGGGTTCTTCTTTGCCCCAGAGCTCTCTGCCCTTGGCTTCTTGCAGTCCTTGCTCACATGGCCCTCCTCGCCACAGTTATAGCACTTCAGCACCCTACAGTCTCTAACAAGGTGGCCAGGCCTGCCGCACCTGAAGCATACGTTCAACCCCAACCTACACTCTCCGGTATGCTCCCTTCCGCATTTTTGCCACACTTCTTTAACCCTGAGCTTGACGACACCCTAGATCGTCCACCTTCACTTTCTTGTTGTTTGGAGCGAAACCACCACATCCAAACCTCTTCCCGTTCCATCTTTTATCACCGCCACTCGTCTTCTTCACCTCCACCACAGTCTACTCTCGCTCATCGTACAACCTACCGGCCAAATCCACCACCGACCGAAAGGTACCTGGCTGAGCAGCAATCAGATGCCTGCGAATATCAGCCGACAGTCCCTGGATGTACCTCTTGATCTTCCTTGATACCGTCGTCACCTGATCTGGCACCATCCTCGCCATTTCGTTAAATTTGGTGGTGTACTTCTAGTGGGTCATGGTTCCTGCCTTAAGATCTCGATCCTGTCGAGCTCCCTGTGAGGACAGAGTTCCTCGATCACTAACTACTTCAACTCCTTCCATCGCTGTTGGTCCATTTGATCGGTTTTTCAATGCAGAAGATGGTTTGAATCGTTCAATACCAAAGACAAACAACACACATAAAGATTTGAAGAACAAAAGGAGACCAAAATGTATTCAAATATGTTTTTAGCAACAATACACAGTGGAATGAAATAAGCTCAATATATTCAATAGGAAACAACTTACAATAGCCTCTTGCAACAGAAATAT
The DNA here is from genome assembly GCA_018326465.1 of Flaveria floridana. Lineage (NCBI taxonomy): Eukaryota > Viridiplantae > Streptophyta > Magnoliopsida > Asterales > Asteraceae > Flaveria > Flaveria floridana. The sequence continues at coordinate 6,460 of BJCO01432190.1, read as the reverse complement.
TCGATTAGGGTTTTGCAAGGATACCCAATAATGAACAAAATGAAATCTATATATAGCAGATGTAGTTTCGCAGATAGTTTCGCTGGAGGCGAAACTATGCTGCCGAAACTATGTTTCGCCCGGCCGAAACTGCAGTCTCGCCGGGAGAACTTACAGCTGACTGTGAGCGAAACTACAGTTTCGCTCACAGTTTTGTTGGACTACAAAATAGAATAAACAAACTAAACAACTTACAAAAGTAATCTAACATAAACCCTATTACATAGAAAGATAAACAAATACTAATCTAAGGTGAGTCTGACCTATACTAGATCTTCAATACTCCCCCTAGGTTGGATCTTATCGACTCCGCTTCTCTTGATATCTCTATTCCGCTCCAGCATCCCCCGCTCCTGCATCTGATGTTTCTTTTTCAGCTCCTGCTGATTCTCTTCCACGAGCTTCAGCACTTGATCCACCTTGGTTACCTCCGCCATCATCAGCTCCTTCGGGACGAGCACAAGCTTGTGCAAATTGTTTGGTCAAGTCCCGAATGTCCATGTTCAGATCATCTTCAGCCCTTACCTTTTCTATCAGCTCCTTCACTTCAGCCCTCACGCCTCTAACCTTGTTCGCCACTATCATGAACAGGCTTGCTTCCTTCCTTGTCTCCTCTCCTGCTCTTGCTTTAATATGGTTCTCACATAGAACGAGCAGGTCTTCATCTGAAAATCCAAAAAGCTCCATAGGGTCGAAGATTCTATGTTCAATGCCACCCTTCACTCTAATCACCGCCTCTCCCATTTGATTATCATAGAACCACTTCTCAAAATCTTGTAAACGAGGAGGGGAAGGATCTGCCAATCTGACTCTATGAACTGTCTTTAGTGGCTTCACGCTTAGTATAATTTTCCCTTTCCCGGTTACCCAGTCCTTATCCTTCTTTGACCTCTTTCTTTCAGCTTTCATATACCCAAATGCTTCAAAGTTGTCGTTCAGCCCATTTTTGATTCCCTTCCCTAGCAGCTTGGCTCTTTCACTCAGATGAGCTTTAAGAAGAGGCAAGGATACCAGCCTTCTTAAATCCCACCTAGGCAAGGTCTTGAATGCTTCCTCTTGTGTAAGTATGTAATCCCACCTCTGCTCCTCTTAATCATGTACAGCTTGAGGTCAGGGTGATACCTCCAGCTGATTATTCTCTTATTCGCCTCCTTCTTGCTCAACCCTTCCATATTTTGGAACAGGGGAGTCACCTCTTCGGGCTCTTTATCCTTCACAAACTAGTCAGCCTTCTCTATCTCAATAACATCACTCTTATTTTCGCCCTTTTGAATCACATATGTTAGTGGCCTTTCATCCACCTCATAGTATTCAGGCTCTGAATCATAATCAACTAGTTACTCATCCTCTTCCTCCTCATCCACCAAGCCCTTTTCAATGGGTTGCTCAGAAGCTTCAGACTGTTTTCCTATTCTTTCTTTTCCAATAAAATCACCAAGATTAATCCCCAAATAAACAAATCCAGCCTCTATCACTTCTTTAACATGCTCAACATTCTTATCATATGGTTCCTCAGTCCTCTTTCCCAATCCACCAGCTTCATCAACACCTGCACCAGATGTGCCCTCTCCTGCCCTGGATGAAGTACCCATAATCAGAAATAGGTACTTTGAAGTATCAGTTAGATCATCTAACTCAGGTTGAGCTAGCTGATTGGGCAGGCCGGCAGTAGCTTTCAATTCATTCACCTCCTCCAGCAATCTCTTGGTCAGTTTATTTTGATCAACCAACATCTTGGTCGTTCCCTCCAGCTTCTCATCCTTTTGTTTCTCCCTTAACTCCTGGTTCATCAGCTTCGTCTTGATCATACTTAGTTTGTTAGAGAGAGAGGTGTTGAGATTTCTGATCACATCCTCATCTAGACTTGCCCATTTCTCTGTTTGTGGAGGCTCAGAAAAGGTTTGATGTTTCTGTTTAGTTCTCCTCTCAAATTCCCCAGTATCAGTCTTCTTCTTCATTCTCTTTTCCTTCTCAGCCCTCGCATGAGACGCCATCTGATTTACCTCATCTTCAAATACGTAATCTTTTTCTTTTGCATATCTTTTCCTTTTCTTCACATTCTCAGACTGTTTTTGCCTGGTTTCCTCTGCATGTTTACCTTCAGACTCTATCACCCTCCTGATGTATGCCCAACGATCCGGTGTATACATGTTCTCCCATAAATGTGTAATCTTTCCACTGAAGTCGTGCCTGATTGCACAACAATCAGCAAAGATGTGTGTATTCATTGACACCAGTCTCTTAACTTCTCCGTGCCTCAGAACGTTGGGGATTTGGGCGTCTATTATCATCTGAAGGAATCTGGGATATAGCAGCCATTTGTCCTTTTTCAGTGCCATTACATTTTCAGCCATGCAATCAAAAATCAAATTGGCTATATTTGCTTTTTCCCCTCTGCAGCAGATAACCATTGCTTTCGCCCAGTCTAGATTTAGCCCATCTGATCCACCTTTACGGTGATATAAGCACATAATGAAAACATGAGCTATGTATCTCCACTCCTTGGACAGAAAGGACTTTTTGATTTCCTTTCTGGTCCCGAAAGGAGGCCCCTCATATCCCATAGAAAGAAACGCATCGAACACCTCCGGACAGTTAGATCAACTTCTGCTCCAGTATCTTCTTCCAACCTCAGTACTCTTGAAATAATATCTTCAGTAATAGTCACCTCGTTATCCAGTACTTTGGCAACAATCCGCTTAGAGTCTCCCCGTGTATTGTACTCAGTAGTACGCCAGAAATCTCGTATATGTAAATCATAAATAGTGGTAGAGTGTGAGATAGCGTATGCGATTGGGGATCTCTGCAGCCAACTAATATAGTCTCTGAAGCTGGCTGCTTTAGGGTGAGAGTCATCTAAAATGGTTGTTATGTTGTTCCTCTCATCGAACTTAAGAGTCGCCATTTAGAACTATGAAACAAACAGAGCAAGTTAGTAGGTTATCAACAAATGTAATATTTAAAAATTGGTAAAAAAATAATAAAATAAACATATTGTTATTATATATATATATATTATATATATATATATTATGTAATTAATATATATATATATATATATATTATTAAATACAAAATATAGTTTCGCAGAGACGAAACTATAGTTTTACTGAATTTATTTTAGTTTCGACAAGGCATGAAGGCAATGTCGACAGCCGAAACTGATAGTTTCGGCAAGATAAAGTGATAGTTTCGACCGCCCGAAACAATAGTTTCGGCGCAGAGAAACTAAATTTCGTTGGGCGAAACTGTTAAGTTAGCTCGAGCAGCATAACTACACAGTTTCGCTGAACTTGAGAGAACTTTCGTTCAGTTTCGCTGGATGATGGGTAGTTTCGCAGGATGAACTGCGAGACTACCCAACAGTCACGATCAAATACGGTTATTTGCAGACGAAATAATCGTAGAAAAACTACTGTCCTGAGTTCGAAACTCATTTCAGAAGCGAAATCAATGCAATATCGGAGCAGAATGATATAAATGCGATGATTTTAAGAAGAAAACCGAATAAAACCCTAAAAACCCACTTTCGTCGATGTTTTTGCGAAAATGACCAATTTAGTTTTGACGTGGTATTTAAATGCGTGGTAGTTTCGCAGAGGAATAATCACTTTCGCCGGTCACTGTTTCGCGAGAAAAGCATAGTTTCGCCCTAGCGAAACTATAGTTTCGCAGAGCACAAATGAGCGAAAGACCTCAGTGCGAAAGTGTTAGCGAGGCTGCTGTCTCGTCCGATGAAACAACAATTTCGCTATGCGAAACTATTTGCGAAAGTATACTTTTACAGAATTCCTAAAATTTAAGAAAAAATTAATTTTAACCAAATAAATTAAAGTAAAAATAAAATAAAAATAAAATAAAATAAAATAAGAGAGACTAAAAAGCAAAGAAAGGACCCCACATGATCACACCAGACATCATTTTTTTTAACCAAAAATGAAAAATATCTTAAAGGAGAACGAGAAACTGAATGAATCTTCTGGAGAGTCATAGTTCGGTGAGATTGCAGATATTTTTGTCCTTTCTTAAACCCATGCCTTCTTCTTTTCGACAAGTAACCCGCAGCTATTGTTATCATGTTATCGGTTATTTTAAAAGAAGACAGAGAAAAACTCAGTCCCCATAGACATTTGGCAAAGAAACCTATCCTGTCCTCATGATATTTTTTACGAAAGACACCTCCTGATTGATTACATCTTTTCACATACAGTAAAAATCCCTTTTTCAGACGAAGCACGATACAATTTGACAGCATTTGATGAGAGCTCCAGGTCAGTACTCACGTACAGCAGAGGAGATCATCACATTGTACTGATGAACACTCCAGGTCAGTACTACCGTACAGCAGAGGAGATAATCAAATTGTGTCGATGAGAGCTCCAGGTCAGTACTATCGTACAATAGAGGAGATCATCACGTTGTGCTGATGAGAGCTCCACGTCAGTACTTCCGTACAGCAGAGGAGATCATCACTCCAGGTTAGTACCACCGTACAACAGAGTAGATAAGCACGAACAAGACACCACAGTACATAGAGAGGCTTCTATGATACAAACATGAATGAGCGTAAAGCTTCAGAGAATAGATGCAAAAGATTATAAACAAGGGAGTATAAGGAAAGGACAAAACAACATAGAGGAGCCTCATTCTCAATCCTTTTTGAACAAGGACGAGTAACTTTATGAAGGCCAAAGATGTCGGGGGATTATCCGAGTATTCAAGAATCTTATATTCTTAGTTAAGCTACGGGAGTACTATCTACTTTGCTTCCGGTCTGAGCCTATCAAGCAAATCCCGACACGATACTATTGACCTCCTTCATATTGTTCAGGCATCTCAACAGAGCAGAGGTTCTGCAAAAGTACACAAAAGAAGCGGTTATAAATAATTATACTCCCCCAAATTTCTACAACGAATAGGGAAAGAAATTTCTAAAGACTATTATTTATTTACTTTATATTTTAAATTTTTTTAAGTATGAAAGAATAGCGATGAGCGGTGGAGCAAATGAAAATGAAAGAAAGAAAGAAAAAGAAACATAAGAAAGAAATATAAACAATATAAACATGACAGATTTAGAGGAAAGAAGGGTTTAAAATGATATTAATCCCAACATGGAAATCAATTCATAAAAACGAGGTTTGTTAAAGGTTTTTTGTGAAAAGATCTGCTTTTTGATTTTTTGTATCAATGGGAATAATATTAATGAAACCCTTTTGCTGAGCATCACGGATTGCATGAATCCATGTCTCAATGTGCTTGGTTCGGGAATGATGAATTGGATTCTTGGCAATCCCGATGGCTGCTTCGTTATCACAGAACAATGGGGTATGAAGAAAGTTGATCCCACAATCCATCATCTGGTGCTGAATCCATAACAGTTGGGAACAACAACTAGAGGCGGCAATATATTCTGCTTCTTCTGTTAAGAGAGAGACAGTGGTCTGTTTCTTGCTTTGCCAAGAAACGAGATAATTGCCTAAGTATTGACAACCTCTGGTAACTGACTTTCTATTTAACCTGCAGCCATTGGAATCACTATCAGAGTAAGCATGTAAATCAAAATTCCCACCATAAGGATTTCAAAGTCCTAAACGAGAAGAACCCTTTAGATAACGAAAAACTCGTTTGACGGCCTTTTCATGGGATTCTTTAGGAGCTGACTGGTATCGAGCATAATATCCGACAGCAAAGGTGATGTCAGGACGACTTGCTGTAAGATACATAAGGGAACCAATCATGGATTTATAAAGATGAGAATCAATTGGTTTCCCATTTTCATTAGGAGTGAGGCATGTTTGAGTAGTGAAAGGAGTCATCTCAGAAGAAGCGTCATCCATTTTAAATTTCTTCAACATTTCTTTAATATACTTTTCTTGATGAATGAGAATTCCCTCTGGCTTTTGTTCGACTTGCAGCCCGAGGAAAAAGCACATTTCTCCCATCATGCTCATTTCAAACCTGCTTCGCATAACCTCCTCAAACTCCCGACATAATTATGGATTGGTGGATCCAAAGATAATGTCATCGACGTAGACTTGTACGATCAGCATCTCACCATCTACCTCTTTCTTGAATAAAGTCATGTCGATGGTGCCTCGAGAAAAACCATTGCTTAAGAGATACTGTGTTAATGTCTGTAACACCCGTATATTTCTTTTAAAAAGAAAATAAAAGAATAAGAAAGAAAGAAAGAAAAAGGGGAAGAAAACAAAAGTTTACTTTTGTTTAAGGGTCAAAAGTGTCAAATGGGCAAACCTTTTATTAATTCCTTGTACAAAAGGTGGTATGGCACCCACGTTGTCTGCACTTTCACTTCATTCGAACTTTTTAGAGAGAGAAAGTAGCAGAGCAGAAAAACCATCGGAATTTTGAAGAAGAATCTGAGAAATTCGAAGTTTTTGGTAAGAAATCCCGAATT
>BJCO01431504.1:0-11188 GCA_018326465.1 Flaveria floridana | reverse complement strand
CCTTCTCTTGGAGTTTTGGCCGAGTTTGAGCATCAATCATCCTCCTTCTTGGTCGATTTTGTTGGCTGAAAAAGGTAGTATATGGCAGCCTCTATATGGTTGTCCATAATGCTTGTTTTTAGGTATATATAGCTTGCTTATTCACATATTATAGATCCTTTTGTTTTTGGGTTTGTTTACATCTTAAAACATCATCTAGAACATGAAATTTTCAGCTTATAAACATTGTTATAAAGCTAAACTTTCGCTGCGTTTTTTAGAAAGTTTAAGTGGTTAAACTTGTTTTTTTGTGTTCTATCAAACCCAACAGAATGGATGTATGTATGCATTGGGTTGTGATGGTGATGTGATTATGGGTATGTTGTTGTGTACATTGGGGGAGTGGAGAACCAAGATGATGTTGGTTGCACATAATGTGTGTGTATGACACGTATATGTCAGTGGCAACATGCATGTGTGTATGATCATGGTTGTGTTGTTGGTTGTACATAATATGTGTCTTGCATTTTTTTGTGTGTTTTATAATATAAATTATATATGTGTGTTGAGTGTGTAATATATATATGTATATATATAAATAAAGTGTATGTGTCATGGCAGTAGGGTATACATGCATACATACATGCATGTGCATGAATGTATGCATGTGCATGTATGGTGGTGGTTGATGCATGAACACAAGTGGGTGTTCTTTTAAAATACATTTACCACAATATCGTGGTGTGTTTATTAAATTTGATGTTTGACATGTGTGAATGCTTAGAGTTTTGAATTGTTAAAAATATTTGTTGTGGGGTTTAAAGAAATTTTATGTGTGGTTATAAGTGTAAGTGGTCTCATGTATTTCAGATGGTGTATTAAAATCATAGTTGGGTACATAAATACCTAAGGGTCAACTAAGTACAATTTGACAAGTAATCATATTTTGATAAAAACATATTTATAAATATGATTTCACATGACCTATAATATGGTTTTCCTTAAGACAATTACACGATTAATACAATTTAAAATAACACATGACGTGAGGCGTGCATGGGGTTTTGGTTATGTGTCGATTTTTCCGAAAAAGCGCATTTAGTTAAGTTGGTAGATTTCTAAGACTTAATTAATAATTAGGGTATATGTGCTAAATTCAGGTTTTCTAGAATCTTAACTATTTATCTTTGCTGTGATATCTTCTTTGCTTATTAAGGTGAGTTTACAGCCCCACTTTCATATATTCACCCTTTTTGGGGGAGAGAATTATGCAGTTTTTCATAAACGATACAATACCTTAGATTTCATAATACTGCATATACCTGAATACTGATGTGTTACACTACGCCTCTTCGGACCGTTAATATGTTACTAGCGATGTGATTGTTAGTAGATCTACTGGGTTTGACAAACCCCGCCCGGACTAGTCGCGCTAGCTTGACTGGAGGTCAAACAGGTGAATGGTTAGCCTATTTTACAGTGTTGTGGTCTGGGTTCCACAGTCGGGGCATACATTATTATTATTACTGTCAGCTCGGTCGTGACTTCATACACATTGTGACTTGCTGTGGGTTAGCTACCTACTTATATGCTTTGATTACTAAATCTGGAAATTCATTACTATTAATTATTGTTTTCTGTTAAACCTGTGAACTCACTAGTCTTTGTACTGATCTTAGCATGTTTTCTCTTAGGTCGTTGATGTGGTACATCTAGGAGCATTGCATCCATTACATATGATTATGCTTTTACTTTTAAACTGATTTCATGGTTTAATTACATTTACATTTACTTATATTGGTTTGGGCGCGTGTTTGCGCATTTTAACAATCGTTTAAATGTTTTGTGATTTCGCTTCTGCAATACTTAATTATAATTGGTTTGTTTCACTATTATTAAGCAACATACGCACATACGCACATACGTATATATGTGTGTATATATACGTATATATATATATATATATTAAGTAACATAGGATTATGTGTATGTAGCATTGCCATTCTTACCCACATCATCAATAGTTAGACTTCCATCCTCGTCCCACCTATCATTCCCTTCCATCCTCGTCCCACCTATCATCCCGATGTTGTAACACTATGTCACACATATTAACAATGTGTTATGAATACGTAAACATTATGTCATGATGTGCATCGATGGTATGCGTAACTCATAGTATTACATATATAAGTTATAATCAAGAAGAACTAAAAACAAAATACAGAGAACAAGAAGAAATAAACCATATGAAGATCTTCTATAAGTAATAGATGGAACAAATGCTTGCAAATCATGCAATAAAAATGTAAGGATGAATATTAAGGTGCAACATGATCCAAAAAAAATATAATCACTAGAAGAAAAACACAAAGACAGTAAGCACCAACAATAGCTGATGGGCTTATTGCGAGCAATAACAAATAAAGGAGAAATCTTAGGCAAGGATAATTAAATAAACAATTACTAAGTTGGTCCGACCGGGATTCGGCATGGTCAGCGATCCAGTTGTATATGGTTCGTTTTGTAGCAAAAAACTCAGCCGGTTGTAACCGAACTTCTTGTCGAACCGGAAAGACGGTTGGCGGTCAGATCGACATTATGTTCTTTTCAAGATCTTTGTTAGTCAAGCGTAACCCTCAAGTAGATATGCAGAAAGGAGGGTTCGCATTCATAGTTGGTTTGCTCGTGGTTGGTTTTTCTTGTAGTTGATCCAGAACGCTCTATCTATCGACCACGTATCTTGAATGGGGAAGAATAAGTTTAAATGGTAAAGATAATGAGAAAGAAGAAATGGTGGTTGCAGAAACAATAAATATTTAAGAGAGAGACATAATATGTAATATGAGGGAATAAATTAAATAAATTTAATAGTTATTATGCTACATGTTTTCAAGAATATCTAGTTGTATCCAACAAATATTTTTTACTTTATTTATTTATATTAATTCAATTTCTATTTAATAAAAAATACTTTTCATTTAAATCAAATGTGTATATATTATATATGCATAGACAAAACCTGTTTTTTATCCACTAAATTATATTAGTGGCATAATATTTTATTTTTGTAGTGTTTTATATATCATTAAAACCACAAATTATATACCTATTAAAACTAATTTTTTTTGTATTTTTTTATTTAGATATCTTTATGTTATATATTATTAATGACGTAATCCGGTTCTCAATTCCGGTTTGACCGGTTGAACCGGTCCGACCATTAAACCAGTAAGCCGACCGGTTCACTGTCCGATCCGGTTATGAAAACATTAAAAAAAAGTATGAAAAAGTTATATGTTTTGATACGAATTTGCAACTTTAACAATATATGAAAACTTATATAATAGAATATTGATACTAAATTAATTAAATCTTCAATTTTAAAGGGGAAAAATAATAAAAAAACATTAAAAATCTTAAATCTGGTCCATCTACCCGGTCCGGTTCAACTGATCTACTAGTCTGACCGATATTTGGCCGATTCACATGATAACGGTCCAAATAGGCGTAATCATATCGCATCGGTTCTATGACATGTTAATTACCGATCCAACTGACCGATTTTCTCTGATTCTGAAAACACCAATACCAGGTACTAAGAGGATTAAAACTCAAATGTGATTTTTAGAGTATATTTTTCCTAATTCATTGTTAACGATAGTTGGCTTCCTGCAACAACTTATTTGTTACCGATTCACTTATTACTAATGTTGCTAAACAGTTTTCACACATAACTTTGTCACTATAGTTTACTTGCACTAATGCTTAGGTTTGTTGTTCTTGATGTTGCTTCAGTTACTGCTAATAGTCAAACTGTTACGGGGTATAATTACTGATAATTAATATAAATTGCCTCTTACACCCAACCTAGGGATGATATCCTTTTGGTCTAGCAGCTTCAATGTTAGAACCTTAATGGTTTCATAGTGTTGAAAATCAAAGCCGTCATATGACTGTGCACTCCAGATATTCCAACTCATATCATTGTTTACTCTAATTTCTTATTTAGTAATAAGGAAATCCTGTTATACCAACCAAAAAAACTGTTCTTTGTTCCAATGTAATATCTATGTGAATTACAGAGATGTATAAATTATGTATATTAATTGAGAATTACAAATTACATATATAGATACAAAGAGAGGGAATTAAGCAACTAAACTAGGTAAGTCTAACTACCTATGCTATTTACAATATATGGAGATCAATTCAAATAAAGAGGATCACGTGAATTAAGGAGATGATTTTGATGTTTAACTAATACGCCCCCGCAAGACGGAGGCTCCATCGGAGACACCGATCTTGGAACGAAGATGAAGAAACGATGTTCGGGACAACGGTTTGGTGAGAGGGTCCGCTAGTTGGTCCTTTGTGTTGATATGACGAACGGTTAACGTGCCACTAGCCACCTTTTCTCGCACAAAATGATAATCCAAAGCCACATGTTTCATACGCGAATGATATACGGGATTTGCACAAGCGTATGTCGCCCCTGTGTTATCATAGTAAAGCATGGGGGAGTGTTGTAGGGAGATACCAAGCTCACTGAGAAGATTTTCTACCCATGCAAGTTCCGCAGCGGCATTGGCGATTGCTTTGTACTCGGCTTCGGTGGATGACCTTGAGACGGATTTTTGACGGGCAGATTTCCAGGAGATGATATTGTTGCCGAGATAGATGAAGTATGCTGAGGTAGACCGGCCTGCTGTAGCGACTCCACCCCAATCAGAATCCGAGAAAGCTGTGAGAGATATCGGGGACCTGCTGTTGAGAAACAACCCATGATAAATGGTGCCTTTGAGATACCTTAGAAGTCGCTTCAATGCTTGCCAATGAGTTTGTGTTGGTTGATGCATGAATTTCCGGGCGGGTGAACGCTAAATATTGCAGCGACCCGACCAGTTTGCGATACGGTGTTGGGTCTATCTTCGGTGTGCCATCTTCAAGAGTGAGAACTTGGGAGGAGCATAAAGGTGTCAACACTGGTTTAGCGCCATCCATGCCTTGTGCCACTAAGAGATCATGAATATGTCGGTGTTGGGACAGAAATAATCCGGTGGGTGTTGGTATGAGTTCAACGCCTAGGAAATGACTTGGGTATCCCAAGTCTTTGACCGAGAATCAGGATGCCAAACGTTGAGCAAAGGTGTCGTTGAACTCCTTGGTATTGCCGGTTAGGATTATATCGTCGGCATAAACCATAAAGTAGCATGTGACCTCCCCTTTCTTGTAGATAAAGAGTGATGCATCTGCAAGAGATTTGGTGAAACCTGTTTCAAGCAAAAAGGATGTTAGTTCTAAATACCAAGCTCGGGGAGCTTGTTTGAGCCCGTATAACGAGCGTTTGAGCCAACACACATGAGATGGGAGAGTGGCGTGTGTGTAACCCGGTGGTTGTTCCATATAGACTACTTCATGAAGAGTGCCATGGAGGAACGCATTATTAACGTCAAGTTGACGTAGAGACCACCCGCGAGACAATGCAATGGCAAGAATGGTTCGAATGGTTACCGGTTTCGTAACCGGGCTGAATGTGTCGAAGTAGTCTTTGCCATATTCTTGGAGAAAGCCTTTTGCAACGAGACGGGCTTTATACTTATCTACGGATCCATCGGGATGGCGTTTGATCCGAAAGATCCATTTGCAACCAATAGGTTTTTGATTGGGTCGTGGTACAAGTTCCCAAGTGTGATTACGAAGAAGTGCATTGTACTCATCGTCCATAGCTTGGCGCCATAGAGGGTCTGTGGAGGCTTGGAGATGGGTGGTAGGTTCGATAGCTGGATGTATGGGATTGACAGTGGTGGAGTTGACAAAGTAAGGATTAAAGTATTTTGGGTTGGGCTTACGGGAACGTGTAGGTGGGAGAGTAGTGTCGGGAATTTCGGATGCGGAGGTGTCGTTTTGGTTGGAGGCAGGAGTGGGTGAGGGTGCATGGTGCATGGGAGGAGTACGTGAAGTGGAGGCTGGGGGAGAGGTGGGGGTTATAAAATTGGAAGGAGGGGTGGTGGGTTCAGGAGGAAATTGTGTGGGTGGAACAAGATTTGAGGGTGAGGTAGTGGGGTCGGACGTAAAGGAGGTCGGTGTGGGTGGAGTGGAATGTGTGGGTAGAGATTTTTGGAGTGACTTTAAATTGAGAAATGTGTCAACATTTGGAAGAGCGGAAGGAGTGGGTGTGGTGGTTTTGGATGGAAACGTAGTTTCAACAAAGGTAACGTGACGGGAATGATAGAGCCGATTTGTTTTTGGGTCAAGGCATTTATACGCCGATTTGGAGGAGGAGTATCCGAGGAAGATACAAGGTTGAGAGCGAGATTCAAGTTTGGAAGTGGTGTACGGCTTGAGCCACGGATAGCAAAGACACCCAAATGTTTTTAAGCGTTTGTAGTTGGGTTCGGTTTGGTGGAGAACTTGATATGGAGATTTGAAGTTTAAGATTGGGGTTGGGAGACGGTTGATTAGATAGACGGCGGTTTGAAACACATGGGACCAAAATGTTGAAGGGAGCCCCACGTAGTGAAGAAGAGCAAGACCCGTTTCGACAATGTGGCGGTGTCGTCGCTCGGCTATGCCATTTTGTTCCGGGGTGTGGGGTGGAGTGGTGTAATGAGAAACTCCCACGGATGCTAGAAACGATGAAAGCCCAATGTATTCTCCTCCATTATCGGTGAATAGGGAGATAATATTTGTTTGAAAAAAATTTTCCACAAGTAATTTAAATTGAGGAAAATTTTTAGCAACATCCGATTTGAGTTTTAATGGGTACAACCAAACATATTTTGAATAATAATCAACAAACACCACATAATATTTAAACCCGTCAATCGATTGTTGAACCGGTCCCCACACATCGGAGTAAAGAAGTTGCAACGGTTTGGTGGCAACAAATGAATTAGGTCCAAATGGCAACTTGTGACATTTATTAATAGCACATGATTGGCAATGCAAAGTGTTGGAAGACATAGTAACACCAAGGTCTTTACAAATAATTTTAAAAATACTTAAACACGGATGTCCAAGTCGGTGATGCCATTGGAGATGTGAAACAGTGGTATGATTGACTTGAGGAGATGGGAATGAGGTGTTGAGATAGTAAACGTCGTCAATATTCTTCCCCCTAAGTATTGGCGCCCCGTGTTGAGATCCTTCACATGAAAATAAGAAGGAAAAAATTCAACGGAAACACGGTTAGCTTTGCATATTTTGGCAACGGAAAGTAGATTAGATTTTATATAAGGCACACATAAAACATCATTGGCATGTAAAGGGTTGGAGTTAGTGGAAAATTTTGTGCAACCAGTGTGAGTAATTGAGAGACCCGTACCGTCACCCAAAAGGATTTCATCCGGACCGCCATAGTCCAATACTGATGAGAGATTTGCTTGAGATGGAGTAAGGTGATGCGAGGCACCACTATCCATCATCCACATGTTGTTCGATGGTCCGACCGTTGCCACGTTTGCCGTAGGTGACGCCCCCGCTGGTGCAAGCGGAATACCATTATCAACAATAAATTTCCGGAGCTTGCGACAATCCTTTGTGTCATGACCTGTAATTTGACAAAACTTGCAAAATAAAGATGAGTTTCGGGTACTGTGGTAAGAGTTGGAGGGTGGGCCAGCAAGGTTACGATTGGGCCTGGGTTGATGAGATGAGGCCGGCCCATATTGAGGCCTATTGTTGGTGGGTCGCGTCTGCTGATCGGAACGAGAGGTCCTTTGGGGCTGTCGCTGGGCGGCATTCACAGTGGCCAGAAGTGGAGAAGCAGTGGATGCCCGCTTGAGGGATCTTTCAAAATCCACCAATTTGTCATATAGTTCCGGATAGGTAATCGGTTGGTCTCGAACCCGGAGGGCTGCCGCAATAGTGTTGTACTCATCACCGAGTTGGGTGAGGATGTAAACGAGGAGGTCTTCATCGGTGATTGGGCTTTGTGCTAAAGCAAGAGCATTGGCAATCGACCTCATCTCGTTCAGAAATTCGGACACAGAACAGTTACCTTTTGGGTTGGTGGCTAGAGATGTTTTGAGTTCAATGATGCGAGAACGCGAGTTGCTAGCATAACTCGTGTTGAGACGATCCCAGGCTTCTCTGGCAGTTGAGGCGGAGGCGATGAGTGGTTGAATTTCATCGGTACAGGAGCCAAGAATGGCGCTGAAAATGACTTGGTCTTGTCGAAACCAATTGGTGTACTCCGGATTGGTTTTAAGGATGTTGTTCTCTTTGATTGTCGTTGCGGGAGCCTTGGTGGCACCGGTGATGTAGTCGTCAATCCCGAGTCCGATGAGGGTCGAGTGAAGGTGACAACGCCAAACAGGGAAGTTCAGCGGTGTGAGTTTGATGGGAAGGTGAGATGGGGCAGTGATGGTGACGACGGAATGGGTAGAGGAGGATGGGGTGGCGTTAGGGCTGGTTGACATGGTTGAAAGGATCGAAAAAGAAGGACTCTTTAGAGTGTGATGGCTCTGTATACCATATGTGAATTACAGAGACGTATGAATTATGTATATTAACTGAGAATTACAAATTACATATATAGATACAAAGAGAGGGAATTAAGGAACTAAACTAGGTAAGTCTAACTACCTATGCTATTTACAATATATGGAGATCAATTCAAATAAAGAGGATCACGTGAATTAAGGAGATGATTTTGATGTTTGACTAATAATATCTTCCACTATTGTAGAAGGAGACGCAACCAAATTAAACCCTCCATTGAGGTTCGTTACTAATATCCAGTTCTTTAGAATTTAAAAATGAGAAATCCAATTTATTACTTTCTTCTCATGTTTCTTTAACATTGAAAAAATCACAACCCCCTCTTTCTCAAAATTATTAATAACCACCAACTAACAATATCTTTTATTTGTTCACTTCTTCCAAGGTATTATCACCTTTATTATCCAAAGTCATTTTCGTCTTTTTGTACCTCATCATTTTGGTCCACAAAGATTTTTTGTAAACAATATACAACCGGGGCCATGGAAGCAAATTTTTAATATTCATCAGGAGCTTATTAACTACGGTTTGGACCTGGTTAGCCTGATACAGCCACTTAACGCTTCCGAGGTGAGGTCGGGTGGCAATTCATGGGTATGGGGACTTCACCCATCTGGGAAGTTCTATGTTAAAAGTTTGAAAGAAGCAATGCAAAATTCCAGTCATATGGATAGTGGGGTACGTTTTCAGTAGAATAATTGGGTTCCTATTAAAGTTAATTTCTTATGTTGGAGATTAGCCTTGAATAGGCTCCCAACTTGTGATTTATTGCGGGTACGACAGATCCATGTTCCTTGCTCCGACTGTGCATTATGCGGGCAAAGTGAGGAATCATTGGGCCACCTTTTTGTTGCTTGTCCATTTGCACAGGATGTGTGGGATTTTGTTGCATCTTGGTGTAGATTAGTTTCTTTCTATTTATTTAATGAACATGATCTTCTTCAATATCATGAATCTGCACGTGGCTCGGCATCTTGGAAGAAGTTAATCTATTCGGTGATACAAACTGCGGTATGGTGCTTATGGAGAAACAGAAACGACTTGGTGTATGATCAAAAACCCACGAATGTAGTAAAGGTAATTGAAGAAATAAAGACTCTTGGGTTTTTATGGATAAAGAGTAGAGCTAAAAAACATGACTTGGCATTGGAGGACTGGATCAACTTTAATGTATCAAAGATGTTTTGATTAGTGGTGTATTATGGTGATTATAATGTAAAAACTATCCAACAGTTTGTTGGTTGGGAAGTAATAAAAAATTTGTTGGACTTTCAAAAAAAGACTCCATTTCTATTTTTCTCTTAATTTTCAACCATATAATTATTATCACTTCGCTTTACCTCCTTTCTAAATCCATCACCTTCCCATTTCAATTTAAAATTTTCATCTTCGGCACTTTCTTCATCCTCAAAAATCATAACATAATTTAATCTATCATCCTCATCAGTATCACCACATATTATAATAATCGATGGTATCAAACCTGAAAATTTTCTACTTCTTGGAATAAAAGTGATCATAACAGAGATCTACTAAGACATTCTATTCCTATTATACTTAAATAAAAAATTCCTATCAATATACTCTCATCCATATCCTCTTCCAAGAATAACACCTTTCCTAACACTTCGTAACTTTTCTAAAATTGTTAGACAACCACACACCTAATGGTAGCCTAATATCAATCCTTACTAGCCTCTCATCAATAGAGAAACTATTTTTTAATTGGTTTTAGTCTCTGAAAAAACATGTCATATCATCATTCACTTTAAACCGATTGCATTCACTAACCAAAGGAGAACACAACCACACCCAGACTCTACCTAAATACTTGATTTTTATATTTAAGAAACCCTCCTTGACAAAAAATCATACCCAGATTTTGTTGAGAACAATGTGTGCTGGGGTAACAACATCGTACTAGCGGTAAGATAAGATCCAAAAGAGTTACACCATGTGGAACAAATATTAAGATTATTAAAAGAGTCGAATAATCTAGACATGAATGTTAAAATCTATTTATTTAATTGTAATTATATTGTAATTAAATAAGGGAAATTCTGCACACACCGCTCATTTTTTAGGGTATACCACCTCAAACGGTCACGGTTAGGGCTAACCGTAACCTTTAGGTCGGGTGTAGGACCTTGCGGTCACGGTGAGGCCTAACGTTAGGTTCTCGGGATCATTACAATTATTGGGTGTGTAATTAATGGGGTGACAGTTAGGGTTTTGGAGGTGTATATGTCACGATTTGGCCAAACCGTGATATTTTGTGCATATTTTTTAAAATTTTTTAATCATACCAGTTTGTTTTTGTTTTTATTTTATCACACGGTTAATCTAAATGTAACATATGAGTTTGCATTTTGTGTTTATTATTAATTTATCATATTACAAGTAATTTTTTTATTTTTATTTTAGTAGCTAATGATCTCATGTCATACGACGACTGAAATGCACCTTGATTACAAATGGGTGTCATGATCTTGATTGAAGTAGTGAAAGCTGCAGTGATGATCACCAAGGTTTTGATGGTAATTTGCAGGATGATGATCCATTGATGATAAGGAGAAATGAAAAGATATGTAATAATGATGTATATATAGGTCATAGGTGTATGTATGTGTATGTATAAGAGTGGGAAATGTGCCTACGGTTATGGAGTTACATTCATTATTTAATATTGAAAGTCGTAATAAAT
>BJCO01431427.1:0-22414 GCA_018326465.1 Flaveria floridana | reverse complement strand
GTGAGCTCGCAGGTTTAAAAAGTAAGTAAATTGATGCTGCATAATAGTTTTGTGGAATACTGTGTATACAGTTATAAGTAAGCAAAATCACATAACAATGAGCTTTACAACCAAACCTAATGACGTACACACAGAATCTTGTCAGAATATATTCACCCAAGGGCCCGTTCCTGGCCACTGTTGGTACCAACTAGTATACCAACAACCAAGGGTGGGGGTGTCAACCCAGTAGTACTACCAATACCTATCCATCAGTTCCAACACCGGAATTAAATGGTTGTAAAGAAAGTACCACACAGTGAACTCATGTATGTATCAGATAGGTACTCACAAAAAAGTAACACGTTGATTTCAAGAATATAAGTTGTAGCATAAAAATGGGTGAGCATACTTTTCCCCCAAGTTTGTAAATGATTGAAGAATTGAATAAGTATAAAAAGGGGCCATGAAACTCAGTTGTTTGGTGGTAAGTATGAATGATCAAGTTTCCAAATGATGTAAGCGATAAACAGTCAAACACCTATTAACAGTTATCATTAAGCATTAATGATACGTTTAATGAAAATAGTAACTTTCGGTTGGTTCGGGTTGTATCGGTTCGGTCACCCGGAACGCACACAAGCAAACATAAGTATTAAATCTTATATAGATCCAAGTACTTAGAATTCTCACCATTGCTAATGATTTGAGTGTAAAGGTTTCATTGTCGTTAACGTAGTGCTTAGTATATACTAGTGGTTATAAATTAGTTCTTGAAGATTGTAAAATGTTAAAGTTGATTTGATTGTGATAGCATTAGTAAGTTTGATAGTGTTAACTTAAATATTGTCATTAGCAATGGTAACCGTGTCGATGTCACCTTAACATCACACCCACAAGTAGGAAATGCACACACAAATAACCTCAGTCGCATGATAGGACCAGACGCACGACTCAACACCCCATCCGCACGAATCAACCATCATTCGTACGAATCAGCTTCATTCGTACGTACGAAATGGAGGCTAGGGCTGAAAATGGGGTATATATACCCATCCCTAGTTTGGCAAAATGTCACATTTGGTTCCTGCACTTAGCCCCTGAGTTCCCATGTTTGGGGAAGTGTTTGGCTGACGACCACCCCAATTGTTAGTGGGGTTCATCCTGTTATCCATGTCTCAAATTTAAGGAAGTGTTTGGTTGATGAAAGTCTGCATGTCCCATTGGACGACATCCAGATCGACGAGTTATTCCACTTTGTCGAGAAACCCGTCAAGATCATGGATCGCAAACACCACAATCATGAAAAGCACCTGAACCGAGACCTAAAGCTGAACCGCTGAAGGAACCTCTTTCCGTTGTTAAAGCAAGTACGCTTTTCAAGCTCATTATGAAGATGACTAGAACCACAACTACCCCAACCGTCTTGGTTCGCTGGGAGAATAAACATGAGGCTGAGTTTACTTGGGAGCAGGAAGAACTTATGAAGAAGAAATACCTACAATTGTTCTAAGTTTCACTCTTAATTTCGGGACGAAATTCTTAAAAGTTGGGGAGACTGTAACATTTTGAATTTTTGTTAAATAAAATTTAACCCTGTTATATTCTTGTAAGGTTCATTTATGTCATTTATGAAACATTAGGGGCTTATTATGCTTATTTCCTAGTTAGTCTTTAATCCTTTATTTTGGAGGTAAATAAATTAGTTATTAAATTGAACATAATAATATTACTAATAATAATAACGATAATAATAATAACAGTAATAGCAATTATAATAATAATAAACAACAATAAAAAACAACTAAAATCATAGAAACAATAATATAATAATAATAATAATAATAAACAGTAATAATAATAATAATAATGGTTAACAATTTATAAAAGTTAAACAACTAATAATTTATAAAAACTAGGAGTTAAAATAAGTTAAGGGGGTCTTTGTGTCAAACCAAAAACTTTAAATAGAAGTTATGGCATAAAATAATAAAGAGACCAAACCGCAGGGACCATTTGTGTAAATTTAAACATACAAAACCAACCCTCACCCATTTTCTTTTTTGCCCGATTTTCCGGTCGCCGGCCGGCCAAGCCTGGAACGGCGCCGACGAACCCCAAAACCGGTCAAATGACCACGATTTAAAGATCAAAAGAGCTCAAACGATTTCTGAGGATGATTCGAACTCGAACATAGAGTTTAATTGAGCTTTCAACTCAGTTAAAGTGGTACTCGAACTTGAAACCGAAACACCCATCGACTTCTAACCGATCAACATGCAAATCTTAATGGTAATCAAATTAATCGAATAGAAACGTTCGTATAATCATTGCGAAGTTGAATGTGTGGTTTAATTCAAGTTAAACAATCGATTAATCCCCTGATCGTAACCGAAACAAACGAATCAAAGATGAAACATGTTCGGCTCATTAACACACAAATCATAGCTATTTAACAGAGGGAAAAGATGCCCTTCGATTCAACTCACTATGATCACAATTCCTCTAAAACTTCACACAAACATCGAATTTATACACTCTGTTCATCGCATAAAGAACCGAAGTTGAACCACCTCAATTCGTGCACAATCGGGTAAGTTAAACACACCCACACACTCGTTTTTATCTGGTAAATGAAAGCCCCAATGTTAATTTGGTTAACAACATCGAATTGATGTTCAATTTTTGGTTTGAACATTCTAGGGTTCATACGAATTGGGGATTCCTTCTGGTTGTGTTTACAAGAATTTAAAACAAAGTATTACCACGGCTGCTGCCCTGGTTCACTGGTTACACACTCCCCCCTTCAACCTTGAGGTCTCGGGTTCGAACCCAGGAAACCTCAACTATTTTTTTTTTGGGCCTTTTTGGGCTTTAAGTGTTGGGGTCAGGCGCCCCAATAGTGCCCATACGCCCAACTTTTTCCTCAGGCGACCAAGTGTAAGCTCATGCGCCCAAACAGTTCATGCGCCTGAGTGTTACGCTGAAAAACAATTATGTGTAGGGTCATGCGCTTGTATAGTATTGATACGCCTAAGCAGGGCTCATGTGTCTGTATAGTTCCCATGCGCCCAGAACACTTACTTTATTTTCTGAAATTTGAGAAGTTTGATATTTTAGGGTTTTGACCCTAGTTTTACTTAATGCGTAAATGTGTTTATTTTACTCATGGTTATGCTCTGTTCTTATGTTCCTTATATATATTGACGTGTGACTTTACGTGGTGTGTTATGGGCATAAACGTAAAGTATTATCATTAAATAAGGAGATAAGATTAATGTTAATGAAAGTGGAACAATAAGAACGAATGAAAGAAAAGGCTTGCAAGCAAAATGAAAGGAGGAGCACAACTCATTGAGAGTTGTTAGCTCAACTTTATGTATTATAGCATGCGATTTTGGCTAACTCATGAGGGTTCACACACAGGGGGATCAATCTTGGTAACTGATCCATAGTATGAAACGGGATCCTTGTCACATTACCTTAGAAATGTTGCGGCTTTGTGCTAGGATATGATGTGGCTTTGTGCCAGGAAATGAAGTGGCTTTGTGCCCAGAATGGTGGCTGCAGGCCACGATAGGGGTAAAGTTTTGACAGGATCTAGAATCAGTGAAAGATAATGATAAAAGATGAAACGAACGAATATGTGTGATAACGAATGATGAATAAGGTTATACCTTGATGTATGTACGATGAATGCTCACGTACGAAAGTAAAGAAAGTATTTTATTGGAAAGAGTATTTTCATGTATGAATTGTATAAAGTATTTCAACACTTTAAAACTAGAACTCGCTTAGCAACGCTGACTTTTACGCATTTTTAGTTGGCAGGTAATCTTGCTGAGGATGGCACACGGGGAGGCTACTCGGCAGGACAAGATTGGCATCCATTCACACATAATATTATTATTGTTTTGTAATGCAATTAATAGATGCTTTTGTAACTTAAACAATGTTGTATTGCTTAACATCAATAGTTATTAATGATAATGAATGGTTTTTATTAACCTAATTTCTGCTACAATGTTTTATGAAATGTACAATGTTTTGTATGTTAAGTGCGATGAATGACCAACTGTAAGTGTCCCGGGATCAGGGCCTTACAGACTCTATGGTTTGGCGAGTGTTTTGTCAATGTTACATTTTTAAACACTTTGGGGTTCGGTTTACTTTACAAATGCTTCCACACAGCTTTCAAGTTTTAAACTCTGATTTATTTTAAAGGTTTCATATAGTGTCGTTCTAAGTAACTAATGACTGGAATCCTAGTTTAGTTACACGTCTCGCGGTATAACCCCGCACGTGGATTTTGAGGGTGTGTGTAACACCCCGAGTTTTATTTAAAAGGAGAGAAAATAAAAAGCATCTTGCAAGAAGGAGAAAGGAATAAAAGTGCAGGGGGCCAAAGTGTAAAAAGTACAAAACCTTATTATTTTATTATATAAATGGGTATGGCCGCCCAATTTAAAGCAAAATCGTTTTTAAAAGAAACCATGGGTTTACAGTTTTATGTTCGAGGATGATCTGTGTATGTATGTTTTAGAGTTGTTTATGGGCTAGAAATTGATGTTAGAATTTATTAAGTGCCTTAGTATGTTAGATCTGTGCTTGGGTAGTGTTAGATAGTATTCAGGTGCTATTGTAGCATAAAAACATTTTAGAAAAGTGCTCATGCTCCCAAGTGTGGGCCATGCGCCTAAACAGTGTTCCCATGCGCCCAGAATTTGCTCAGGAGTCTAAGTGTTAGGTTATGTGCCCAGATACTAGTCATGCACCCAGAAAAGTGCTCATGCGCCTAAGTGTTGGCCGTGCGCCTAAATAGTACTCATGCGCCCATTCTGCTAAACCGCCTAAGTGTTGATGCGCCCAAATAGTTGTCATGCGCCTGCATAGTAGTGAAGCGCCCAAACAGGGCTCATGCGCCCAAATATTGCGGAAGCGCCCATGCTGTTTTACACTTATAATTTTTATGCTCATGCGCCTGAAAAGTCCCGCGCCCATTTTGGACTAAGGATATTCTAAGTGGTTTTAAGTGGTAGAATGGGGAGATAGGCCCTATTATGATGTGATGGATTATGCTTTATGTGTTCATGATGATGTGATGAAGATTATGATGTGTATGTGTGTGAGTGATATATTATCTTTCTTCCTTAAAGAGTTTTCAAAACATACGTATTATGTTTTATAATACATTATGATGACTTTACGTGGTATGATGTATGAATGAATAAATGAATGAACGTAAAGTATTATGTAATGAAGTGAACGATAATGATAAAGTATTAAACAAACGAATAGGAAGATAATGATAAAGTATGAAAGGAACGAACACGATAAAGTACAAAACGAACGAATACATGAGATAATGAATGATGAGTACGAAACGAACAAATACATGAGATAATGAATGATGAGTATGGGAGTGACGGATGATGAGATCCATGTCGTGTACCCCGGTACTGTGTCAGTCTTCAGACATGAGTCGGAGGTTTGTTTACAGGCCCCGACACAGTATCATCTTTTGAGCATGAGTCGGGGGTATTACATGAGACATAATGACGTATGAAGGAGATGAGGTCTTGTTGCCCGCACCGGTACTATGCCAGTCTTCGGACATGTGTCGGGGGTTTGTTAACAAGCCCCAGCACTGTATCAGTCTTCGGACATGAGTCGGGGGTGTTGCATACGAGATGGGATGTTTGTCGCATATCCTGGTGTTGTGTTAGTCCTCAGACATGAGTCAAGGGTTTGTGTACAGGCCTCGGCACAGCATCAGCTTTTGAGCATGAGTCGGGGATATTACATGAGACAAGATTGGAGTAATGATGAGTAATGGGCGAAGGAATGAATGAATGAACGAATGATGATAAAGATAATAATTATTATTATCAGTATGTATTTATGATGTACGACCACTGTCGAACGTAAAGTACGAAAAGATAGTAAGAGAAAGAAAGTAAAAGATAGTGAAAAGTATGAACGAAAGTATGAATATGAGAGTAAATACTAATGTAAAGAATGAAACAATGAAAGTATGAAAAAACGAAACTAATGATGAATATAGAATAAGTGTACGTATGATGCATGACCACGGATGAATGTAAAGACTAGTTTTTAAAAGAAGTAAAGTATTTTGTTATAAATACTAGAACTCATTCAGCGTCGCTGACTTTTTGTATGCATCATAGTTGGCAGTTATTTTGTTGATGCTGAGGAGTTGCAGGCATGGATGCATAAGCTACTGCGAGCATTTTGAGGATGGCATCCATATTTTGACATGTCATTGTATTTTAATATGAAAATGAATGTTGTAATGTAATGAAACGACGTCTTTCCAGTTATTAATGAAAGTTTTAATTTCCGCTGCAAAAGTAATGTATTTCTTAAAATGATTTATGTGCGATGAATGTCCAACTATAAGCGTCCCGGGAACGGGGCCTTAAAAGTTGGTATCAGAGCTAAAGTTTAAGTGAATTGGGTAAAATATTTTCAAAAACTAATCTTAAACTGAGAATGGGACGAAAAAAAGGGATGTCAGTCCTAGTAGCTACGTGCCCGCAGGTAAAGGGTTATTATACCTGTTCTATGTAAGCTAACATTAACCAGTATTATGTGCGCATGTTATGTGGCTATTGTGCTTTTGTGTAGATTTTGGTACTGATGTAGTCAGGATAGGAAATGCCTGGGGTGTGAAGAATAGAGTAAGTGCTAATCACAACTGGCCACTATAATTAGGGACTTACTATACTTGACATAATCCGAGCTATTACCTTGAATGACCGTGTTAGTGTTTGAATCTTATATTGTTTAGAATGGCTGGAGGTAGATCATCCTAGGGATGGAGTATAGGGAGGACGTGGTGCTGAACCGCGTGTTACTAGGAATAAGGCTAAGACTGTTGAGAGGGCCCGTGAAGAGCCCGAGATGCATCACCAGGAAGGTGGTGATCAAATGCGAACTTAAGGGCCTCAATGAAAGAGGCGGTGGTAGAGGAAGTCCATCAAGTCATGCAGACGATTCTGCCGTCTGTAGTGACTGAAGTGATTAAAGCGGTGAAGGAGGATGAAAGGAAGGAGAAAAACAGGACCACTGGGAGAGGAGAAGGAGAACAACCGGAGACTGAGAAGGTAATCTCTAGTGATGAGGAGGAGGAAGAAGTGGTGCAGGAAACTGCACATGGCTGTAACTACGAGGCATTCCAAAGATGCAGGCCCCCAACTTTTGATGGAAACGGGAGTGTTGCGGCTGCTCACCGTTGGGTGAGAGAGATGGAGGCGGTACTTGATATCAGCGAGTGTTGAGAGGATAAAAATGTGAAGTTTGCTACCCACTCGCTTGTAGATTCGGCCTTATGCTAGTAGGACAACATTGTCCAGGTTGAGGGTACTAGAGCAGTCAGAAGAATGAGGTGCAGTGAACTGAAGAAACCGGTGATCGAGGAGTTTTGTCCTCACCGGGAATTGGACAAGATCGAGAGAGAGAGTTCCTACAGCTGGAAGCGAGGACGATGACACATCAGCAGTACACCACTAAATTCAACGGGATGGCTTGGCTGGTGCAAGATCAGGTGATGCCTGCGTCATGAAAGATTAAGAGGTACATTCAAAGAATGTCGATAGATATCCGCAGACATCTGATTACTGCCCGACCAGGTACATTTAGATCGGTGGTCGACTTAGCTGGGAGATTGTATGACGAGCGAGAGGCGATGGCGGTAACGGACGAAGAGGAAGAGCGAGAGTATGTTATGAATGGGAATGAAAGGTGAGGCAATGATGGTGGATTTGTGTATGGAGGTGAGACATTTAGGGTTGATGATTGGAAGAAGGTAACAAGGAGGGACGAGGTATGCAAGAAGTATGGTAGAGGACATGAAGGGGAGTGCAAGTGGGGATAGAACGTCTACTTCCAGTGTGGGAAGGAGGGCCACGGGGCGAGAGATTGTCAAATGGCTAAATGCTACGACCGTGGCAAGACTGGACACATGAGCAAAAATTGCAAGAAGTCGAGGGTAGGAAGCTCTGGTGCAAGGAAGGAGAACAGATGGAGAAGGCTAGAACCTTTGTTATGACTGGGAGGAGGCTAGATCAGACTTAAAAGTAAAGTCAGGTATGTTTTTGATAATTTAGATTTGTGCATATATGCTTTGATTATGGTGCTAGTAGTAGTTTCATTTCTGCTGCCTTCGGTGATAAGTTGCATGCTAGGAGTAGGAAGATCGATGAGCCCTTCGAGGTAGGAATTACCATTGGTAAGTCCACTAGGTTACCTGATGCCCTAGAGGATCGCTTGATAGAATTGAGGGAGCGCTTGTTTCCAGCTAGACCATCCATGACAGACGTAGGTGGATAGATGTACACCTAGGGTGAATTGGTCAGTAACCTATGAGGCAAATACTGGGTGTTACAAGAAGATGGATTGATTAATCGTGCCCGACAAGAGTTTGGTGCCGACTTATGGCAATGGATTATGATGAAGACTTCATCTGAAAAAGTGGATCAGTCGATTTAGAAATCGATTAAAGCTAGTACTAGGGTATAGAGAGTCATTCCAAATCGTTGCTCAGGCAGGAGAAGTGACACACTGATCGGATCTACCTGATGAGTTAAGTGGAATTCATCTGACGTTCCACGTATCTCGTCTAAGAAAGTGCTCAATCGATGAGGATATGATCGTGCTACTAGAGGATACTAAGATGAGTGAAAGAATTAACTATGAGAAACAACTTGTGGTCGTTTTTGATAGAAGGAACAGAGAGGCTAAGGAGAATGGTGGTTTCACTGGTGGGACTGCAGTGGAACCTAAAGGGAACTAAGCCTACGTGTAAGATCAAGGAAGAGGTGAGACAATATCACTCGTAACTGTTCCAAAAGCGATAGGTTTCAGGGACGAAACCTATTTAAGGGGGATGGACTTCTAACACCCCGAATTTTATTTAAAAGGAGAGAAAATAAAAAGTATCTTGCAAGAAGGAAAAAGGAACAAAAGTGGAGGGGGCCAAAGTGTAAAAAGTATAAAATCTTATTATATTATTATGTAATGGGTATGGCCGCCCACTTTAAAGGAAATCTGCTTTTTACTCTCGATTGAAGAAGAAGAGGAAGAAGAACTCCGCTTCTAGAGAGACAAAGGAAGAAGAAGCTGCAAAAGGTAAGTTTCTTGAGTAGATGTTCGGTTTTAACCAAATTCACAACTTCTTGACCGAGATTCTTGATGTTTTGTGCTTGTATTCGAGAATTTGGAGTTGAGTTTGCTAGTGGGAGTGTCTAGTTCGAAGATCTGCTTCAAGGTGAGTTTTTAGAACCCCTCTTTTACTGATTTACAACTTGCTTAGGGCTATTATGCATACCAAGTAAACGTTTTTAAAAGAAACCATGAATTTACAGTTTTATGTTCGAGGATGATCTGTGTATGTAAGTTTTAGAGTTGTTTATGGGCTAGAAATTGATGTTAGAATGTATTAAGTGCCTTAGTATGTTAGATATATGCTTGGGTGGTGTTAGATTAGTATTCGGGTGTTATTGTAGCATAGAAAACATTTTAGAAAAGTGCTCATGCGCCCAAGTGTGAGCCATGCACCTAAACAGTGTTCCCATGCGCCTAGAATTTGCTTAGGAGTCTAAGTGTGTGGGTCATGCGCCCATATAGTAGTCATGCGCCCAGAAAAGTGCCCATGCGCCTAAGTGTTAGCCGTGCACCTAAATAGTACCCATGCGCCCATTCTGCTAAAACGCCTAAGTTTTGATGCGCCCAAACAGGTGTCATGCGTCTGCATAGTAGTGAAGCGCCCAAACAGGGCTCATGCGCCCAAATAGTGCTGAAGCGCCCGGACTGTTTTACACTTAGAATTTTTATGCTCATCTGCCTGAAAAGTCCTAAGGTCCCATTTTGGACATAAGATTTTCAAAGTGGTTTTAAGTGGTAGAATGGGAAGATAGGCCCTGTGATGATGTGATGGCTTATGCTTGATGTGTGCATGATGAAGTGATAAAGATTATGATGTATGTGTGTATGAGTGATATGTTCTCTTTCTTCATTAAAGAGTTTTCAAAACTTACGTATTATGTTTTGTAATACATTATGTATGACTTTACGTGGTATGATGTATGAATGAATAAATAAATGAACGTAAAATATTATGTAACGAAGTGGAAGATAATGATAAAGTACAAAACAAACGAATAGGAAGATAATGATATAGTACGAAACGAATGAACACGATAAAGTACAAAAGGAACGAATACATGAGATAACGAATGATGATATGTATGGGAGTGACGGATGATGAGATCCTTGTCGTGTACCCCCATACTGTGTCAGTCTTCGAACATGAGTCGGGGGTTTGTTTACAGGCCCATGCATAGTATCAGCTTTCGAGCACGAGTCGGGGGTATTGCATGAGACAGAATGACGTGTGAAGGAGATGAGATCTTGTTGCCCGTGCCGGTACGATGTCAGTCTTCGGACATGAGTCGGGGGTTTGTTTACAGGCCCCGGCACAGTATCAGTCTTCGGACATGAGTCGGGGGTGTTGCATACGAGTTGGGATCTTTGTCGCGTATCCCGGTGTTTGTCAGACCTCGGACATGAGTCAGGGGTTTGTGTACAGGCCCCGGCAGAGTCGGAGATATTGCATGAGACAAGATTCGAGTAACGATGAGTAATGAGTGAAGGAATGAATGAATAAATGAATGAGTGATGATGAAGATAATAATAATTATTATCAGTATGTATGCATGATGTATGAACACTGTCGAACGTAAAGTACGAAAAGAAATAAGAGAGAGAAAGTAAAAGAATATGAAAAGTATGAACGGTATGAATATGAAAGTAAATACTAATGTAAAGAATGAAACGATGAAAGTATGAAAGAACGAAACGAATGATGAATATAGAATGAGTGTACGTATGATGTATGACCATGGATGAATGTAAAGACTAGTTTTTAAAAGAAGTAAAGTACTTTATCATAAAAACTATAACTCACTCAGCGTCACTGACTTTTTGTATGCATGATAGTTGGCAGGTATTTTGTTGATGCTGAGGAGTTGTAGGCATGGATCCATAAGCTACTAGGAGTATTTTGAGGATGGCATCCATATTTTGACATGTCATTGTATTTTAATATGAAAACGAATGTTGTAATGTAATGAAATGACGTGTTTCTAATTATTAATGAAAGTTTTAATTTCCGCTGTATAAGTAATGTATGTCTTAAAATGATTTACGTGCGATAAATGTCCAACTGTAAGCGTTTCGGGAACGGGACCTTACAGTGTGACATGTATAATTGAGATGTTTCATCTTTGATTAAATTATCAAGTTGAAACATAATATAATACAAGATGATGATTCAGTCTTCATGTGGAAGTGACCTAACGAGTCTTCTTTTCAGTTCTTAGGGTATGGGTACTACACCCGTGTCATCTTAATTTGCAGTTTTCGCTTGCCAAGTATTCTTCTCAGGGGCATGATTACAATGATTTTAGCATAAAATGCTTGAGCGAATCAAAGAATTCAGGTATCTTTTCTTCTTCTACTTGCTCTAATGTTTGTTGTTTAATTCTCAATGTTTTTATAAGACTATTCCAATTACAGAATCCTCTTTTAGTCTTCAAAAGTAAAACATTGAGAGCAACGATTATCATGTTATGAGTGAATGTAGAACTTTTCATTATTTGAACCCATCACAATTCAATTTTGTAGCCGTTTTTATTCGAATGTTTTTATAATTATCATATACATATACATGCTCTTAAGGTGTTTCTGAAGCTACCTATGTCTATATCAACAGTTTATTAGCGGACATTATAGGGTGGGAAATTTGTAAAAAAGGTATTTTATAGGATGGATGGCTTTACAAGGGGTATTGACATTGCTTAAAGTTTGATAACATTCCATTAGATTTTTTTTTACAACTACTAGTACAGTTTACCTATGATATCATGAAAGAAACCTTTGGTTATTTTAATGATTTGTTTATGTATCGGCTAAACAAAGAAGTTCTTTACCCTTTTATGATTCTCTAAATAGGTTTATTTTCATGATACCTTGCCTTTGGTAAATCCTGCTTTAACATGGCAATGACAATGAAGCAGATCTTTCTCCTATCACATTACGCTTTATTGGTATGTGTATGTTTTTTAAATCATTTTGGTAGTATTTGTATTAGATATAACCTATATGGACTTATTAGCAATTACTTATCGATCAATGGTTTTGCGGTCTTGTGGGGAGGTGAGATTTTCTTCAAGCACACGGAGAAAGTGATATGTCTAAGGAAGTATGTTATTGACGCCGCTTTCAATTTTAATAATTAAGTCCTAATTTGCGCATCAAGTCAAAAAGAAACATCCCTGATCCATATATGGCTTTGAGGATTTACTTTACTCCCCTATGAAATCACTTAATTATAATGGGTTTTTAATCTAGTAAGTTAATAAAGTAATAATAAGTATCTCTGTTGATAATAAATTATTATTACATCACTTAAATAAGTTTTTACAGAGTCCACTGAATCAAAGAAAATTGTTACAGTGGACTTGCTTGATATGTATCTACTGGTCACGAGTGCAGAGGGAAATCACATGGGATCCACGTGCATGGAAGTTGTTTTCTTTTTTTTAATCATGTGTTTTATTTAGATAGTTGCATGAATGGTTGTGAGAGAATAATGGGGGTAGTGGGATGACCAATCCCTCACGTATCTAGTAGTGCATTAGTGCATTCAGTATTGCATTTGTAACCTTATTTAAGGACTTGTTTCTTTTGGGAAGGATATACAGAAAAATTATCTCAAGATTGATTTTCTCTCCACAATCCTTTATTCTCAACTTTCGTTCTCTAATAAGACTGATCTAACCACATCAATGGTATCAGAGCGGCCTTGATCCATGACGACACGTTCCAATGCAGAATTCCGACAAGACACGGAAGAACATTTGGCTAAGCATGACGCGATACTGGAAGGTATTTTGGCAGAATTGAAAAACCTATCTACAGGTCCACACCATGCTGAAAAACAGGTCATCCGTAGCAAACCATACCTTAAGTTGCATTTTCCACGGTTTGATGGGGGAGATCCAGTAGGGTGGCTGTACCAGGCGGAGCAATATTTCGAGTTTCAAAAGGTGGAAGAAGAGGATAAGGTACATCTTGCTTCTTTCCACTTGGATGGGTTGGCCCTTCAATGGCACCGTTAGCTCGCTAAAACGGCAGGGCCTGTGAGTTGGAGGGATTTTTCCCGAGCCATTCAATCCCGGTTCGGTCCAACCGACTATGAAGATCCGGCGGAGGCGATTACTAGGTTGAAGTAGACCACAACGGTCATCGTCTATCAGGAGGAATTCGAAAGACTCTCTCACCGGCTAGATGGTTTATCTGAATCCTTCCTAGTAGGCTGTTTTATTGGGGGTCTCAAAGATGAAATCAGAATTGAGGTCAGGTTAAAAAATCCTAAGACATTGACCTCAGCATTAGTTTGGCTCGATTAGCGGAGGAGAAATTTAACATATCAAAGAAGGTTGGATCCAATAACAAATCTATGGGTTTGTCCAGCCTAAGCAAAGGTGTATCCACTCCCTCTTCTGGACTATTAGGCCCAGGCCCATGTTCGAAATTAGCTTTACCTGCACCAAGCTCTGTACGCCAACTATCTCAAGTAGAAGCACAAGAACGGAGAGAGAAGGGTCTCTGCTATTACTGTGATGAAAAGTATGTCCCTGGTCACAAGTGTTCGAAGCCCCAAATCTTTGTGATTCACAAAGTCACTGATGAAAGTGATGATGAGAACCACGAAGATTCTGGCCCCTCCCAAAGCTCTGAGGTAACCGCAGAAATTTCCTTTCATGCCATCACCGGCACCGTTCACCCTCAAACTCTTCGACTACCAGGTAAGATCAATAATAAAGATGTTGTGGAACTGGTTGATGGAGGAAGTACTTATAATTTCATTGATCACGCCCTAGTCAAACGATTTGGTCTCACTGTTGATAAGGATGTGACCTTTGAAGTAACCGTAGCAAAAAGACAACGATCAACATGTAAAGGCAAGGTACGTGACTTGTCTATTTGGGTGCAAGGTTATATCATAGCTGTGGATTTCTTTGTCCTTCCGGTAGCAGCGTGTCCGATTATGTTAGGTGTACAGTGGTTGAAAATGCTTGGGCCAATTGAAGTGGACTATCAAAATTTGACTTTGAAATTCTCCTCAGCTAGGGTCACACACCAATTGAAGGGTCTACAAACTTCGGAGTTGTCAGTTTTGCGTGACCATGAACTGTTGGGTTTATCAGGTCAGTTCCTGTTGCTTCAAATTGGGGCAGTAGTTACAGGGAACACGTCATCCACCCCTCACCCGATGATTGTCAATATTCTTGATAGATTTGAGAAGGTCTTCCAAGAACCTAAAGGGTTGCCTCCAGTTCGCTCTCAAGATCATGGAATACCACTATTACCGGGGGCTAAACCAGTTACCGCACGCCCTTATTGACAACCCTATTACCAGAAAACCGAGATAGAAAGATAGGTACGTGAACTTCTCCAACAAGGACTCATCCGCCCCAGCCATAGTCTTTTCTCGTCTTCGGTTTTACTGGTCAGGAAAGCGGATGGTACATGGAGGTTTTGTGTGGATTATCGTGCACTAAATGATGTCATTGAAAAGGATAAGTTCCCAATTCCAGTGATTGATGAGCTGCTGGATGAGTTGTACGGGTCCCCAATTTATTCAAAGCTTGATCTCCGTTTGGGTTATCATCAGATTCGGGTACGAGCTGATGATATACACAAAACAGCATTTCGCACTCATGAAGGGCACTACGAGTTTGTTGTCATGCCTTTTGGCCTCACGAACACACCGGTAACATTTCAGTGTCTTATGAATGACCTGTTTCGTCCTTACCTACGTAAGTTTATTCTCGTTTTCTTTGATGACATATTGGTGTACTCCAAGTGCCTCGAAGATCATTTGCAGCACCTAGAAGTCGTTTTACAACTTTTGATTACTAAGAGGCTATATGCCAAACCTTCCAAGTGTTGCTTTGGGGTGTCATAGGTGGATTATCTAGGTCATGTAATCTCTCAACATGGAGTTGCTGTTAAGAACCCTAAGGTACAAGCTGTTTTAACTTGGCCAACCCCTACTAATGCAAAGGGGGTCCGAGGATATAAAAGATTTTGGAGGAATTGCTGACCCCTTATATCCACTTGCTGGTTCCGGTCCATATAAATAGGATGATGCAGCTGAGAAATCTTTTCAGGCCCTCAAATTGGCACTAACTACAACTCCTGCATGGGCACTGCCTGATTGGTCCAAGACTTTTACCTTAGAATGTGATACAAGTGGAGTGGGCATAGGGGCGGTACTAACACAGGAGGGTCTGCCAATTGCTTATTTTAGTGCACCTCTCAAAGGAGCCACACTTACTTGGTCCACGTATGAAAAAGAAATGTTTGTAGTGGTCAAAGCCATCCGAAAGTGGTGACCGTATTTATTGGGACGGCCTTTTGTAGTAAAAACCGATCACATGAGTCTTAAATACCTTCTTGAGCAGTGCATCTCCACCCCGGCCCAAACCCGATGGCTACCCAAGTTAATGGGGTATGATTATTACATTGAGTATAAGAAGGGTGTTACCAACCGTGGTGCCGATGCTCTTTCCCGTGAACCTGAATCCTCTTGTTCGGTGATCACTCATGTGTATACTCAGTGGTGGACCCAACTTCAACAGGAGGTTAAGCAAGCTCCTTTTTACAGCATATTGGTCTCTTTGGCGGGACCCAAAACTCGACAATTATTACAGCTTCGAGATGGCGTGTGGTTTAGGGGCGAATCTGTCTTGTTGAGCCCTGACTCTACCTTGATTCCATCCATTTTGGCTCGTATCAAGCAAAGTTTTTAGTGGGTTGGAATGAAAAACACCATTAAAAGGTACTTGCAAGAATGTATGGTCTGTTAGAGGTTTAAAACAGATAGTATGAAGCCGGCGGGTGTTCTTCACCCCTTGTCTATTCCATAACAAATTTGGGAAGATTTAAGCATGGATTTTTTATCGAGGGCCTGCCTTCGTCGGGTGGATTTACAGTCGTGATGGTTGTGCTAGATCGGTTATCAAAATATGCATATTTTGTTCCACTCCGACACCCTTTTACAGCTGCCACGGTTGCCCGTGAGTTCGTGTCCAACATAGTTAAATTACATGGAATTCCCTTGACTATTGTTAGTGATCGGGATAAAATATTCATGAGTTCTTCTTGGCATTCATTGTTTAAAGAACAGGGAACCCAACTGTGTTTTAGCTCGAGTTATCACCCACAGTCGGATGACCAAACTGAGGTGATGAATCGAATTTTGGAGCAGTACCTTTGTTGTTTCACCGGGGACCAACCGAAGAAATGGGCTGAGTGGTTACCATGGGCGGAATTCAGTTTTAATACTTCCAGGCACTCGGCTACTAAGATGACTCCCTTTGGAGTGGTGTACGGGAGACCACCTCCTCGGGTATTAAATTATATACCAGGAACTACCAAGGTGCAAGCAGTTGAAAGTTACTTGATTGATCGGGATTCTTTACTTCGTGCATTGCGTGACAACTTAGCGAAAGCGCAGAATTGTATGAAAGTACAAGCTGATCGCCACCGAAGGGAATTAGAATTTAATGTGGGAGATTTGGTTTTTGTTAAGCTTCAACCGTATCGACAGAAAACGGTAGCTGCGCGTGTGTCGGAGAAGATCAGTCCACGTTTTTTTGGGCCCTATAAGGTGTTAGACCGAGTGGGATCGGTTGCTTATCGAGTGGAACTGCCTGGGGGTTCGCTTATCCATAACGTTTTTCATGTTAGCCTCCTTTGGAAGTTCGTAGGGCCGTCCCCTCAGCAAACCCCTCCAATTCCAGCTGATTTTGACTTGCCAACTAGTGAACCTCAATCGGAGTGCATTCTTGATGAATGAGTTGTGCAGAAAGGTAAGTATAGACCCAAGCAGGAAGTGTTAGTCAAATGGCTTGATCAATCGGAAGAAAATGCGACGTGGGAGACCAAGTGGCGTTTTCAAAAGGCATACCCGGATTTTCACCTTGCGGACAAGGTGAATGTAAGGGGGATGGATTGATATGTATCTACTGGTCACGAGTGCAGGGGGAAATCACATGGGATCCACGGCATGGAATTGGCTTCTTAAGTTGTTTTCTTTTTTTTAATCATGTGTTTTATTTAGATAGTTGCATGAATGGTTGTGAGAGAATAATGGGGGTAGTGGGATGACCATTCCCTCACGTATCTAGTAGTGCATTAGTGCATTCTGTTTTGCATTTGTAACCTTATTTAAGGACTTTTTTCTTTTGGGAAGGATATACAGAAAAATTGTGTCAAGATTGATTTCCTCTCCACAATCCTTTATTCTTAACTTTCGTTCTCTGATAAGACTGATCTAACCACATCATTGCTATACACAAAAAGGTTGATTTTAAATTATTGAATATGCTAAGTCACACTACTAAAAAATGGGAAAAAGCGACCAACATTTGGGACCGACAAAAAATATTCATAATTAGCGATCATAAAGCGACCGAAATCAAATAGGCGCAAAATTAACAACCAAGATAAAACCAGTTGCAAAATAAAAGACCAGAACATAATCGGTCGCAAAGTTAGCAACTCGTTTTGTTTATGTAGCAAAACGGTTAAAAATATACTGACCTAACCTGTATCAGTCAGAAAAATATGGTCACTAATTGTATATAATTAAAAAACTAAAATTAAATTAAATTTGATCGTAAATATTTTGTTTAAAAACAAACGGATTTAAAAATGTCACCTTAAAAAATTTCCTTACTATAACACTCAGTTTTAATTACTTTTGGTTTAAAAAAAGGGGTAACTTTATAGAATAGTAATCAAGTTTGAAAATTGTTCTAATTAGGTAACTTATAAACTTTTTTATTCCAATCGGGTCACTAAACTTTATTTTGATATTCCAATCACGTGTATTTAACTTGAATAGTAGGTAATAAACTTAAAAATGTTAAAAAATTAAAAATAATTAATAAAATTCTTCCTCTTAATTGTTATCACATCACTCCAATCCAATCCAATCCTCTGAAACTTCAATTTACACCCACCATAACCATCAAAGATCAAACAAGTAACCAACTACTTACTCAGTAACATGGTCTTAAAATGATCGTGATGTTCCAATCTGTTAACGATCGTGATGTTGAAGTTCGGATGTCGCCGGAGACGGCATTGATCGCTGCTTCCCGAAGACACGAGACGTACGCAGTTGTTCTGAAGGTGAAAGCTCCAGCAGCGCCGGAGAAAACACAACGACGAGCTCCGATCGATTTGGTGACTGTAGTAGATGTCCGCAGGTCGGCTGACGATGACCTAGGTGGGCTGCGATGGTGGTGGGACGACGGTGGTGGTGGCGGAGATGGTGGTGGGCGGCGATGGTGGTGGGCGCGATCAACTAGCGAGGGGGGAGCGATGGGGTTGACAGCGATGGTGGGGCGAAGGATGGCACGGCGCGCACGGCGAAGGGGGGACGACGGTGGTGGTGCGGAGTCTGGCAGGTGGGGCGGAGTCCGGCGAGGGGGGACGACGGGAGATGGAGATGATCGGGATGTCCAGTACCTAAGGAGGAAGATGGATTTAGATATTAGGGGTTTTTTTATATTATTTTTGGAATTCTAAATGTGATTTATATATTTGTTTAATTTGTTTTAAATATAAAATAAAAAATTACATGCTAAGCAGGTTAATTATATAGCATTAAAACACCACTTTAAAGTTTAATGATGTAATTGAAACAGATTAAAACATAGGTGACCTGATTGGAACAGTTAATAAACTTGGTTACCATTTCGTGAAGTTTTCCCTTAAAAAATTTACTTTTTAAAAACAATTTTAAATATTTTATATTTTTAAAAGGTTTGATGTTTTAAAAAAATTATTTTTATAAACATTTATTTCTTTAGAATTACATTAACAAAAAAAATATTTCATAATTTATTAAAAAACTATTTTTAATCAAAAGAGTAATATAATAATATTATTAGTAGTTAATGCATTTATTTAGTAGGGCGGAGAATCGGAAAATTTTTGATAAGAAATAATGTGGTGTTGACACGTTATATGTATCACCTTTAGTTAACAGTTTATTAGAGTACGAAGATTAGATGCAATTATTAGAGTTTTTCCCTAAAGAATGTTGATAGAAAATTTATTTATCAAAATGAATAGTTTGAAAAATATTTACCAAAATGGGTGTTTTTGATAAATTTTATTTATATCTCCTAATCTTACTATATTAAAAAGATTTCTATTTATAAAGTATTCCTTAGAAAAAGTTAAGTTCTAATAAAATTATATAAAAAAACTTTGTTGGGTTGTTGTTTTTTAAAAAAATAAAAACTATTATAATTCATTTGCTAACGACGACTTAAATTCTTTTTTAGGAATCAAAATAAATTACCCAAACTATTTTCTTTCTAAAACAATAAAATAAGCTACTTAAGAAATATAAACTTTGTTTGATCGTGGTGTTTTATAGAATGTTTTTAAAAAATATATTTGTATTTACTATTAATAAGTTTTTTTCTTAATACACGGTTAAATTATTAAATTATTTTAAAAAATATATGTCTAAACGTCTTTTATTAATTGAACTAGCTTTAGTTACCCGTGTATTACACGGGAGATGAAGAGTTAATTACTAAAATAGCATAAAAACATAAATAAAACTAAATGTATTACACGGGATATTAATTATAAAATTGATTAATTATTGATTGTTATTTATATAATATTAACTTTAGTAAAAACGTGTATTACACGAGTTCAAAAATAAAATATTAATTATGATGAAAGTTTATTAAGTATAAAATGATATTTTAAAATAAGATATGATTAAAATTACATATGAGTAATAATTATAAGTAACAATTTTAGTTTCTATTTCCTAAAAAATTTAACCATTTTTTCCAGACAAACCGTATTAAAAATATCATTTTTAAAAGTTTCTTATTATAACTCCTAATTTTAATTATTTTTAGTTTATAAAGAAGTTTACTTTTTTAAAAACATCAATTTTAAGATGTTTCATATTTTTAAAATTGTTTGATGTTTTAGAAAAACTCTTATTTTATATAATTTTTTTCCAGAAATAACATTAATAAAAAGACATCTTTTTCTAATTTATTAAGATATATTTTTAATCTTAAAAATAATTAAAACTATTTAATCTTTAATTTAGTTAACTATTTAAGAGGGGAGAGACAGGAAAACAAACTTAGGGGGGCATAGGAATATGACAAGTGTCCCCCAAGTTATTCTTTTAGTATTATACTAGGTTAGCACTCGTGTAATACACGGTTTGTGAAAACAATAACACGTTTTTAGAAGCTCATGAAACAATTTTAATTATCATTAACAATGAAAGACATTACTTATGACAAGTTATAATAGAAATACAATTACATGGAGATAAATTAATAGATATAAATCTCGTAATATTTTTTCATATACAACATTTTTTTATCTCATTAGTAACTTTACCGTTTTTATCTAACATTAATAACTTGATTGTATCTGCACTTTACTTTTGATAATGTAACATAATGAAAGCCTGAATTTAATATGAAAGTGGGCACTTCATCTTCGATTCAAGCAAGTCGACCATAAGGTGATACAACTGTCTAGAAGTGAAAATTGATTTTTTTAAATAATGACTAACTTTAGACAATGATTGTTCTTTGTTATTATTTGTCATTACAAAACATATAAAAAGTGAAAACTGTATTGTCTAAAACTTAAAAGGGGCTTTTTTATGTAATGGTACAAGATGATCTTTTTATTTAGGTAGTTTATTATTTGAAAGGCTAGTAAATCCTTTCATCCAAGGTTGCTAACTTTTAAAAATTATACGAATTAAAGAACCAATTTGACTATAATGTCAATAGAACTTCAATTTTTAAACAGAAGGGAGATCACATTTAACGACCATGTCCAATCTTGAAGTTACATAACAACATAATCATATGATCTTCACAAATACATCTATGAAATAATAAGTTGCATTCCCTTTCAAATAACTTAACTATACATATAAAGTAATAGGATCACAAGCTCAATGAATTATTATTTGGATTATCCGTATAAAATCATTGTTAAGATTGTTTATCAAAAAAGGATCCGTAAGTCTCAAAATAGCAAAAAATCCTTGTCCCTAAATTGATCCATCACTTGATGATCTTTCACGGTCAGTCTCAAGTAATATACCTACATCATAAAGTCCATTGCATTATTACTTTTGTTAAATGAGTAGCTACATTCAAAGTTAGGGGGAAATGATCTTGGAATCAGTAAGTGACCCGATACATTTTAAGTTCAACCATAACATACACTAACGATCATATGGTACCCCACAGGAATAATTCAAATGGTAGCGTTTGGGTGAGCTTAAGGTGGAACTTAACACACCCCCATATAGCCCCAAGTCAAAGGTGTACACTATGCCCCATATCCCGAAAACTTTCTTTTAATCTATTTTGTAGATTGTACCTATAAATTTTCTTAACAAAGTTCACTCACATAATATAATTAAGTGTAAGGCCCCGTTCCCGGGCACCTCATAATTGGTCATTCATTGCACATAAAACATATTAATATACATTTTATAAACTAAACAGCGGAATTACCTTAGCAAAAGCCATCCTCTCTTATTAAAAGATATTGTTGTTAAGCAATACAATGGTGTTCAAGTTACAAAAGATTGTTTAATTGCATTACAAAACAACAATATTATAACATAGTAATGGATGTCAGTCTTTCTCCGCCGAGTAGCTTCACCCTCGTGCCATTCTCAGCAACAATTACCTGCCAACTGAAAATGTATAAAAATGAGCGTTGCTGAGTGAGTTCTAGTTTTAAAAGTAATAAAATACCTTGTGTAATGTATATATATGAACAACTCTTTTTAAAAAAATACATCTCTTACTCTTGTACGTGAGCACGCATTAACTATACAACAAGGTAATGCTTTCTTTCTTTACTGTATGCCTTTGTTCATTTCGTACTCTTCTACCTTATCTTTCACTGTCTATGTGTACCAATGAGCAATACCCTAAACTATATGCGCGGGGAAACTGGTGCTGGGCCTCTGGTCTCTCAATGGGCTATGATCACTGCACACAAGGTTGACCCAATCACCTAGGGTATGCTGCAAAGGTTCGCCAATCTCAATTGATTGGCCCTGTGTGCATCCTTTGGGGTAGCTAACCCACCACACAATTGAGCTAACGACAACATGGTCGTGCACCTCCTATATGCTTGCAAGAGTTTTAATATTTTAATTATGTTCCACTTCTCTTTATCATTAATCTTTCTCTTTGTTAAGGATAATACTTGCATTTATGATCATAAACACACCACATAAGTC
>BJCO01431149.1:1671-12746 GCA_018326465.1 Flaveria floridana | reverse complement strand
AGTAATCTAGTCCCATTACAAAACTCTTGTTTTAATTATATGTTGCATAGCAAGATAATCGGTGCACCAACCTTTAACTTTAGTATATGATTTGATATCTCGGATAATTGCAACGTGTTAAAAAATTCACAACAATATATTATTCACATTTCATCTACATTGTTTGTACCAGGACATATGTCATCGGCACTTAGCAACTTTTGCATTTCACTAGACATGCTAGAGTATGTATTCTTACCCTGTAGGCTAAAAGAAAGTCAATATGAGATTTGAATTTTTCCACCGAAATAGTGAAAGACGCTATATCATCGACGTCATCATTTGTTGGGCATAAAATGCAACGTTCTTTTAGGTAGTAATTAAATGTCATTAAATCAGTTTGCTATATCAATTTGGAATATCACACATTGCTCAATCAAAGAGAGATTCAACAACTAAAAGAAAGATCGATTATTTGAGATCCTTCCTTTCTTCAAATAGAAGGAACGTTAGCTGTTAATGTAAAGACCCTACATGCATCCCAAATAGTTGAAGACATGTTCACAATCGAAGAAAAAATCTCACTTTGAGACGCATGAGGAATAACATGTAGCTAATCCTTTCTTCAAAGCACAATGTGTAATCTAACAATAACAATAGCAATAGTAGCAGCAACAACAACAACAACGATAATAATAGTAATCAGTAGATCTGTAACACTTGTGTGATTTTTCTTGATTTCACTTATATGCTTATTTTGTTCTTAATAATTCATCAATACAAGTATGGCCATGTAGCAGAATATGATGACTCCAATGGGACAAGTTTGCTAATATGTTTTAACCTGTGTTAATTTTCTTGATTTCACTTGTGTTAATTGGGTTGGTATGATGTTTATTAATTTGTATTGTATGTTCGTGCTTGCAGTTCCATATACATGAAGTTATCTACAGGAGATACGCTAGACTGTTTTTCTTTGTGTTTATATAACAGATAATGATTTTACATATTTAGCAGGCATCCACTTATATTTTGACTTACACATTCACTTCTTCAGTAACATGAGTGAACTCAATTTGGTCTTTATCTTCCATAAGGAACGGAGAATTCATGCTTTTGATAAGTTTTTTGTCGGTTATGTTTCATTCTTTCTGGGCTTAAAATCTGTGTTACTATGAAGTTTTGGCTTGTTTTATCTACTTGAAAATTTATGCTCCATCCCATGAAAATTGCAGATTCTGACCGGCACAATGTGTTACAGAAACGACTTTTGACTTTGATCAAAATTCTAAAATTTCAGCAACTTAGGGGGTGTGGGTTCAAGTACACAAGTCCATAACTTTCATAACACAAACTTAAAGGAAACAAATGTAGACCATCTTAAGGGTAGCTCAATGCTTTTAGCAGTTAATGTTTGCTATTCATTTTTTATTGTTTTTAACATTATGCATGACTGGTACTTGTTTTGTTTGTGAGAAGGTATATTATTTCGAGAAAGAAGCAAGAGGGTATATATTGTTTTTAACTGTATGAAATTTTTATCACTGGACTGTTGGTGTAAGGATATGAGGATCTCGTCAACAATTATATTTGACCCGTTTACTTTTTCTTTGAACAATTTTTGACCCGTTTACTTATAAAGCGGTTAATAAGGGTTATATTTAACAAGTCAACTGGTTAAGCTAACGGAATTGACTAAAAATGAAACATGTCAAACGGGCTGAAACGGTCAAACCGGTTGAAAGTCATGTAAATTAGATTCAAATGCATAATTTTAATTTTAATAATCTATGTAATAAAGTTTTTGTAATGATATTATTGATAAAGAGAATTTTCTTAAATCTTCAATAAAGGGATTAAAAATTCCTTTGCGTTATCTAACACCCAATCCGTTTTGACCCGTTATGCAAATTCATTTTGACCCGTTATCCAACCAATCTATTCCGCCTCCTCAACCTGCAATATTTCATTTCCAACATTCACTGGTTATCAAAAATCAATTCCTTTCAATGTATTCCTGATTATAAATGATATTTTTTTGCTGACTCATATACCTTTGATCTTTGTAAATGAAATGTTGTATACAACAGTGATTTCCCTTCAAAACCTTTTTAATGACTACAAATACCGTTGGAGTCAGAGATTACAGTCACATGAGCTACTCCTTCACTCTCCGTTGTTTGCAAAACCTTAATAAAACGGCATATGTAAACATGAACCAAACATCTCTTTTTTGACATAGTCTCCCCATTCGTGTCTTCAGCTTTATTTGGTGCAACCGCATGCATTAATGAAGGTTCTACTTCTGCAGTTTTATTCAAACAAGTGCCTGTCAATGTTTGAGCCAGTGCAAACAAAGCTTGGGCTGCTTCTTCTTCGTCTCTTGTCATTAAAGATTGTTTTGAGTATTTGTACTCGTCCTGCAAAATGTAAAATGTCAGTTTAATGTCTGTCTCTTTTCACGGTTTTTGGAGATTTTGATCACTAACCACAGCATTTTTGTGTTTCTTTGTGCAATCTTTTAATCGCCACTCGAATTCATCCATCTCTTTTCTTGAATCCAGTAATGTGGGTGACTGCGTCCTTTGAGGTTCATGCTGTCGTTTTTCCAATGCTGTAAATCAAATTGTAAACCAGTTAATATAGATTGTTCATCATTTGACAGCCACCATGGTTACAAAAAGCTACCTGAATATTATAAACTATCAGTATTAAATTACATGAAGGAAATAAGTTACCAAAAAATTCATACATTTAGTAGAACTGAATCTAAATTCTAGAGATTTAGTCATGCAGATGTTGGTCCTGGCCCAGTTCAGCATTTTTAGAACAGCTCCTAATCTACTCCACCTATAACTGCACCTTGTAAAATTTAGCCTTATCAATTATCATAATAATGGTCCCAAACAATGTCCCAAACAGGCCAGTTCAGTTAGTTAAGAAGTTTTGTTCATGTTTTAAAAGCCCAAACCTAGTTATAAGTCTAAACTCCAAAGAGGTGAAAAGGTTTGACCAATTTGGGCCTTGAGGAATCCATATTTACTCATGTCTAGGCCCTATCTTTTTGTTGGTTGAGGTTCTACATATTACAATAATACAATATGTTATATACCTCATTACAACTTTTATTTAACATTATACCTCGATTCAGATTCAAAATGTCATAAAATTAGATATGGTAGAAAGTAGAAACCAAAACTAAAATATATTTTTATCTATTTTCTATTTATTCATAATACAAGTTATATCTTTTGATGTAGTTATTCATTCTTTTATAAATTAAGAATACTAGAAAATATAATACTTTTCTTACCTTCTGGCTAAACTAGGGTTCAAAAAAAGATTACGTTTAAATAGAAAATTGTTATAAGTTATTGATATATTTAGAGCTTTTATTATACTACATTCAACTTAAAGTTGTATATTTTATACAAGTAACATGCAAGTCAGTTTTTAAATAAAAAGTAACACTTTTTACAGTCAATTGATCGCTCTGTCATGTCATTAACATTAACCACATGAACCAAAAGTAAAAAACTTTCTATGCTTGAAGATCAATAAATAACATATAACACGGCGATAAATGAAAACCTGATCGTAGCTTCCGCGGTATAGATGCATACGTAGTCGTATTAGTATGATCAGAGAACTGGCAAAAGAATAAGAAGATTATAATTACGGGGTAAAACACATCAAAAGTTGCAAACAGTCAAAAATTTACATATGATCACTATACCACAGAACTTAATCTTCTCAGCTTCTCCATTCTCAACGATTTACCCAAGAAAGCATTACCACTCCCACCTACTTTCAAGACACCAAAAAAATAAAAAATAGAAAAGATGAAAATTTCCCAAGAACAACAAGAAAACACTTTTGATCCACATAATAAAATAGCCAAAACGGATCAACAGATTCTGAATAATTTTGATGTTAATTTCTTCTTATCTTTCGATTAAAGAAGAGTCTGTTTCTTTGTAATTTGCTAATGTAAAAATGATGTGTAAAATTTAGTACCTGTTTGTGTAATTGGAGATGAGAACTGAGAGGATTCACCTTTCTGCATTTTCTGAAAGTATATCAAACGAAATTCAACCATTTTAAATCAAACACATTTCGAAAACTCAAGAAACTTTGAATTTTGATTGATCACTAGTAGAAAAGGGGAGTTCGTCGTTGTTTTTCGCATAGAAAATCAGGTTCTTCACGAAATAATCACAATCTT
Organism: Flaveria floridana; assembly: GCA_018326465.1. Taxonomy (NCBI): domain Eukaryota; kingdom Viridiplantae; phylum Streptophyta; class Magnoliopsida; order Asterales; family Asteraceae; genus Flaveria; species Flaveria floridana. The sequence goes on along the minus strand of BJCO01431149.1, from coordinate 8,542 downwards.
ACGCACAAACGAAGAAAATCGAAAATGAACTTGATCTCACATTCGATATACAAAATTTCGTATACAAACGAAAACGATTTGCTAAGTGTTAATCAAACAGAAGAAGGATAATTCACACAATAATCGATTCTGGTTCACGGAAATGATTCGAATGAAGAAGATGAGATTCTGAAATCATACCTGGATAAAGTCGAAGGATCTAAACAACAAATCAAATGTAAGAAGTCGTTTTCTTCAGTGGAATCAAATCAAATCAAATCAAATCAATGCATTGATGAAGATCAAAAGCTCATCATTTGCATCATATCTCTCTCACACACAGCAGAAAATATCTCTATTATTGATATCTAACAGACGATTATGGTGAGGGAATAACGAAACAGAAACCTGCAAAACGCAACGGCCTCTATCTCTCACACTTTATATCCCCAAACCTATCATACAACTCTCAGTGCGTATAGTACAAGTCAATAGAGGATTAATATTCTGGATTTATAAAAAACTGATCTGTGAAAAAGTATATCACATATATGTACACAAGTACGTAAACGTACACAAGTTGACTCATAGACTGACCACATGCCCAATATTTCACCATAAAATATTTACTTTTATTATATGATATGTAATAACATATGTAACAAGATGCAATAAAACTTTACATGTTATCAATCAAGTAAAAAAAAACATATTTTTTTAGTAAAAAAAGAGGAAAAAAGCTAGCAAGGACTCAAAGTATGGTCAAAGTCAAATCTTGTATCAATGGGTTCTTGTTTCTTTACAGGATTGGCAATGTCACACTACTCCTGAAGGGAGCCGAAGAACTAGCCGTCCACCCACGACACTGCGATTCAAACAACGCGATTAATATTATTCATTATCGACATTGTTGAGTTTAGCATCATGAAACAGAATGATTGATATTCGAACCTTTGAACATAATAATAGCAGAAGTCAGCAAGTATAAATGTTTGCACAATTTCAGAAAGAAGTACCAATGAAGGCCACATTCCATAACCTAAAGCCGTCAGCAATCGACCCCTGGTATCCCAAACCTGTATGAAATCACACGAACCACATAGTCGTTATTGCTAAATCTATAAAGTATATACTATATAGAATTCTATCCTGATGAAGTTTGAGAGTTGAATGATTGAATCTACCTGGAGGATCCAATGCGCACAGCTTAGAAACCTCGCGACCCCTAACGCGAACACATAATGCGCTGTGAATGGTTCAACAATCTAAATGACAACAGATTAATCAAGTTAGAGTTCAACAGGTAATCTATCATACCCATTTCATACACACAAAGTGATTCGATAATCAAGTTAGTAAAAGTATGTTCAAACAGACCTTGGTGTTTTGCATGACCCGAAGTTGTGGGAGTACAGAAACAGATTCAAGATAAACACAAAACGCCCAAATGATTCTATTTACAATGTAATGTTGTGTTGTTGGATGAACCACAAGAGACAATAAAGCACAAGGAATAACCTGCAACTCAAATAACAAAACATAAGTTTTTACATAAACACAAAAAGTGAATAAATTCTGGTATTACAACATATAGAATGTGATTTGAGGAGCTCACCACATATAAAACTGAAACATTGTCTTTCTCAAGCATGTAACTGGCATTCAAATTAACACGCATCATATAGATGACCCAAACTGTTGTTGTCAATGTAGCTAAATCCAGTATAGTATGTACATCATACTCCATTACATAACTGCAGTATAATCTAGCCCCTAAGAAAATAGCAGTCAATTCCTGTGATTTCAACGAAAGACCTGCGACACAACTTTGTAAAATTACTTTCAATTCATAAATGAGTTGCAATTAGCTTCACAATTGATACTGATTTCCTATAGGATTTCCAAACACCGTTGATCAGATCCATATATATTGAGATTCAATTGAAGTACAAACAATCTAAAGTGTTTATATATGATAAAACTCTTCAGATTAGGGCTGAAGAGATCAACGCAATCAGATCATCGTTGTGTATGTATCAATTAAAACTCTCTTCCATAAATTTATGATCAACGAAGGATTAACGGATAATTTTCTCTCAATTTCATAACACAACAACCAAATGATGAATGATAACGATAACAATAACAACAACAGAAAAGGATTGGTGATGGATGATACCGGCGCAGGTTTTCTCGGTGGCGAGTTTGAAAATAAGCACTGAAATTCCGAGAGCGTGGACGGCCTCGGCGGCGATGAAGAGGTTATCGTGGTCGTAAACGACGAGGCGGATGACGACAAGGGCGGCGATGGCGGAGACGGAGGCGAGGAAGACCTTGATTTTGGGCGGTTGGCGACGTAGCCATGCATGCAACGCCTGAATCGGCTGCTTCATTGCGGGGGTCTAGACGAAAGGTGGTGGCATAAATGCCAAGGTTAAGAAGAATAGGAAATTACATTTACGTGAGGTGGATGAATGGCTAAAGGGTTTGTTATTTCTTAAGATTTTGCTATTAGTTTAAAAATGTTATCAAGATAGATAAACTTTTATAAGTTATAACTTTGCTTTTATGGCGATTAGGAATGTGATAATAGGCCAAAAATGTTGGAATAAATTGAATATCCTATGTTATTACTAAAAAGAGTATATATTGTGTTTGATTTAACTCTCGTATTTCGCAGGGGCCAAGGAGTGGCCAGATAGATTCGTAACTTAATGTACGTAACTTTACCTATATTTTATGTAGGAGACTATTTCTCATAATTTGAGCTCATAACTGAAAAGGTGACAAAACAACTTTTTATGTCTCGAGTTAGTCTTAACCTGATTCATTGGTTCTCTGTTTTGGCATGCGCAAAGCCAACTCTTAGGGTGATAGTAGGACAAAGACCACACCAACCAGAACGTAACCAACCCAGGATCAAAATTGAATAGATGGAAAAAATGAAGATCAAGGAGCGGACCAATTTTATGTGTTTCTGGTAGGTCTTGGTCCAGTCTGTGTTAGTTCATCTGGTTCTCTAGACGACCCTTGAAATGCTCAATCCCAACAAAATTACTAGTAGGTTTAAGGTATGTTGGATAAAGACGAACGTTTCCGATAACACTAAGGGTTGAGAGGATACTTCAAGTAATGCACGCGGATTCAAACACAATTTTTTTATTTTTTTTAACATGTGTAATACACGATATTAATCCTTATAACTTCCATAAACGAAAAGAACAATACTAATGTTATTGGGCTGGTTTAGTGGTTAGAAATAATAATGGGTCGATTCCTCGATGCTTTTCGTTTGGCCCATATTCTAAATTCAGCCGATCATCCCCTTTGCGTCTCACAAAAGTTCGTTCATCTTCCGAATTCCCAATTTCCTTAGAAACCCTCGATCTCTCTTCCAATTGTGAATTACCACACATTCCGAACAACAAAAATGTCTTCTGAAAATGCAAAACGTTTGAGGAACGAAGACGACGACGAAAAATCCCTCAGTTCACTGCTTCAAAACAAGAACAAGAAACCCAATGGCAGCGGTCTTTCCATGACCAAATCGCTTTCTCTAAAGGACGCGAAGAAGAAATCAGCACCAAAGTTGAAGAAAGAAGATGAATCTGATGATGATTTTACACCCATTAAGAAGATACCCAGCAGCGTTAATCCTAAGAAAGAAGGATCTGCAAGTGCTGAAACGGTTGATTATGCCTTTTCTCGTTGAAATTAGTTTGTGGGTGTTGGGTTTTTTGTGTTGATTTTGGTAATTAGCTGATTTTTTCGGGTTTTTTTATGCAGAAGAAGCTGGTCGGTTCTAAGGTGAAGAAGGAGGAAGCTTGGAATGATGATAGGGTTTGTGTCTTTGTGATTGTTATTGGTTTCAATTGTTTTACTTGATGGTGTATGTTCTTGATAGTGGGTTTGATTTTTATTGTAAATTTGGTATTTTTCATGTAGAAGAAGACACCCAACTCAGAGGTCAAGAGGGAAAAACCTGTAAATTCTGATAAGGTTTGTGATACAAGGTCTTTTGTTTTATACATTCCCAACTTTAGAAGTTAAAAGATTTGAGCTGAAATATAAAAGTGTTTTAACTTCTGTGAGCAGATTATTTGTAATTAATAGTAAGTTCTCTATAGCTTATGAAGAAGGTAATTATGACTCAAAGTTATATCTTTGATTGTCAAGGTTTATGTTCAATGCACACAATTTGTAGCCACCAAATGTTTCAGAGTATTTGCAGCCAAACGCACAAGGGCTGGGGATAATAAAATACTAAATTTGACGCCTATGATTGAATAACGAGTAATTTTTTAATCACTATGATCTTTAGGGTTGATGTTGCACCCATCTTGGCTTCGGTTAGCATATGGATGTCTGTAAATTAGTAATTTTTGGGTAATGCTTATCTTGTTTAGATGATTAATGTTGCCTGTTTTGAATTAAGAAAAAGAAGGAGAAATTAATTGAGCAAAATGGGAAGAAGAAAGAAGAAAAGAAAACGGGCGTTAAAGTAGAGGATTCGAGTGTTAAGAAGGAGAAGAAAGAAAAGAAAGTGTACGATCTGCCTGGTCAAAAGCGTGATCCCCCGGAAGAGGTATTATTGAATTGATCTAGAATGGATATAATACGACTTAAGTTTACTTTTGTTTAGGTCTTCTGATTTGTGGTGGAAACTAATGAAGTTTTATGATTTTGAGTATTTTAGAGAGACCCGTTAAGGATTTTCTATGAAAGCTTATACCGACAAATACCATCTAGTGAGATGGCTGCAATTTGGTAAGGACTATGTTATATTTGCATCTTAGTTCTTTCTCCCACAGTCCCACCCTTAATTGCAATACTTTTTATTTATTTGTTTGGGAAATTCAAGTTATAGTTATTTATTTGCGTATCATCATTATGTGATACTTAAATGATGTTGATTTTGATGTATAAATCTCTGTGGTTTGTCAATACATGAAGGTATACTTTTTTACTATTTAAGATATAGTCAAAACACTTGTGTCAAATGGCATGTAACATCAAATGTCACAATTAGTTTCTGTTTTAAACATCAACGCCAAAGAATTTCCCGATGCAAGCTTTTATTGATCTGTACTCCTATAACCATCATGCAAACATATGTACTCTTATCTGCTTCAGATAGAATTGTGTTTGAGAAAGTTTGCAATCTTATATCATTGATTCTTTTTACTAATCTTCTAACGCAAAAGTACCCGAAACAAATTATGTTCTAAGATTACTTGAAATCTGGAATGCAGATGCCTGATGCATGTATTCGAAGATCATAATTTTCACGTTTTTTAAGTTTGTTAAAACGACACGTTTTGAATTTACTATGAATTAAACCCTTTTTTTTGTTTGAATTATCAAATCATCCTGAGATATTATACTTTGGGTTATTAACTTCAAATGATTCTCCTAGCAAATCTCTTTTAAACTATTTTAGCAAGCCCTTAATGATTGTAAGGCTTTCTTAACTCCTAAAGCATAATGCCTTCAAATCCAAACTCATTTTCATCATCTAATAGTTTGAAAATGATTTCAAGATTGTTTCTTGATAAAAATCATTCCTTTTTGTTATAATTTCACTTGCAGGATGATGGAATCCGGATTGCTTAACAAAGATGTGGCCAAGAAATTATTCGAGGCAAAACGCAAAAAAGCTCAACAACAAAAACTCGGTTCACCAATGAAAACAGTTGTTACTGTGAAGAAACAAAGTGAATCGTCATCAGTTACAGTCAAGAAGAAGATTGTTTCAACTGAAAACAAGAAAACACCACCCACACAATCTAATAAAAGAAAGATTGTAGATGACATCGATGGATCAAGTGATGAAGAATCTGATGATGATTTTGTTATCAGTCGAAAGATTAAGAAACCAAAAGTTGCATAATCTGTGTTTCGTGTTGTATCTGTATGTTTTTGGTTGGAGTTGCATTAGGTACCTTCTTTCTTATAATCATGATTAACTTTGTGTTTGCTTACATTAATCATCTTTGATGTTTGCCAAATTCACAATTAGGAAGATTCACAGTTAGTCTTTATTTTTACTGTTTCACCTCAACATTGACTTGAATATAGGGGTAAACCATTTAATCTAACTTCATGGACAAATCTCATTCTAGTACCAATGTACCATGATTTTGCTATTGTTCTACAAGTGAGAGTTTAATGTACTCGATCTATAGTCCCTAACTAGGTGTACGAAGCTCGGGTCAAGCTTCACATAGCTTTTGCTCTACTCGAGCTTGTTTAAACTTAATTTATTTGAAGTTTATAACAAATTGATATGAACTAACTTATAAATAACTCGACTTGCATACATACTATCAACAAAGATGTAATCAACGCATCATCGTTTAAAAGCATTGATTTATTGGAAACAAAATTGTTTGTTTTAAAAAGCAAAAGAATACTCTAGTTTGATATAATTCAAGAGGGTCTTATATTTATCTATCACTTTGTAAAATTAATCTAGTTTTATCTGGTATTAAGTTACAAACTTAAGAGAACTTAATTGATGGATGATAAGTGGCAAAAGAGCAAAGCATGCGATCTTCACACTCAACAACCCAAAATCCAAATTAATACGAATCAACATATTGATATGAAGACTGATAAACGTATCACTTTAGCCCCTACGATGTTTGTTGATTATTTTTCACCTGGATTAGGATTCGCCTTAGTGTGATTGTGGGAAGGGATGCGGTTGTGTTATATGTCTCTCTCATACATATACAAGAATGTTTACCATCTAACATATGAAGATGCTAGTGTTATATCTCAGGATAATTTAATTAAAGGGAGAGGATATGCTACAAATGATATATTTTCTAAAAAGGGTGAGAAGTAATTCTAACCATTGGATCAACTCATTAAAATAGATCAATGGTTC
>BJCO01431081.1:0-17500 GCA_018326465.1 Flaveria floridana | reverse complement strand
TGGTGGTTGTTGTGGTGGTGGTTGTCGTGATGGTGGTTGTGGTGGTTGTCGTTGTCGTTGTCGGTGTCGTTGTCGGTGTCGTTGTCGTTGTCGTTGTCCTTGTCGTTGTCGTTGTCGTTGTCGTTGTCGTTGTCGTTATCGTTGTCGGTGTCGGTGTCGATGTCGTTGTCGTTGTCGTTGCTGTTGCTGTTGTTGTTGTTGCTATTGTTGTTGTTGTTGTTGTTGTTGTTGTTGTTATTCTTATTGCTGTTCTTGTTGCTATTCTTGGTGCTGGTCCTGGTGCTGGTGCTGGTGCTGGTGCTGCTGCTGCTGCTGATGATGATTATGATGATGATGATGATGATGTTGCTGTTGATGTTGCTGTTGATGTTGCTGTTGCTGCTGATGGTGCTACTGATGCTGCTACTGATGCTGCTGCTGATGCTGGTGCTGATGCTGATGCTGATGCTGCTGCTGATGCTGCTGCTGATGCTGCTGCTGATGCTGCTGCTGATGCTGCTGCTGATGCTGCTGCTGATGCTGCTGCTGGTGCTGCTGGTCCTGCTGCTGCTGGTGTTGCTGCTGCTGGTGCTGGTGCTGCTGCTGGTGCTGGTGCTGCTGCTGGTGCTGCTGCTGCTGCTGGTGCTGACGTCGCCATAGGGTGGACGCAAATTTTTAATTTTTTTGTATGATTAAAAATAATTAAAAATTAAAATAAAATGACTTATGGCGACAATTCTTGACTTTTTGTCGTCGCGATAGATTGAACCTTAGGCGACAACTTGTCGTCGCTCTAGGTCTGCAATAGTCAAAAACCAAGCTGACCCTATGGCGACGACATGTTGTCACCATAGAGTGGCCTATAACGACGACACCGTGTCGTCGCCACAGGTTTAGTCGCCGTAGACTCTTTTTCTTATAATGTAAATGAACTACTATCTTTGTTAATTGTTTCGTGGTCATTTTAGAACTAGAATATTTTTATAGCGTCGTATCAACTCACTTACATGGTATACATATTGTATGGAATAGGAAATATATAGTTCTATAATCAAAGGAAACAAACCTGGAAAGAGAACTCGAGTCTGCAAGAGAAAGTTTGAAACAATTGTCAACATTATTTTTAGTGGCTAACTTCCCACAGATGATGAATGAGATCAATACCGAACGAAGAACACCAACAATATAATATGGTGGTATTGTAAAACATGAGATCAATACCGAACGAAGAACACTAACACCGTAATATAATGGTCTTCTATCTTCAAAACCGTGTTCTCCCTATTTTATACGTTTCTTTTATGTAATTAAACACGTTAATATCGCCGTTGCAAGACACATAACAAACTTCAAAATGTGCCGCGTCATGCATGCTTAATTTCTAGTTTTCAACAAAATTAAAGTAAATAAATTGGTTAAAGAATCCAACATATATGGATTGATGGGAACATGAAATTCAATTTATGTCATCCTTTTTATAACTCTTTTTGTAACATTCAAACATTAATTAAAAGATACAACTATAAAACAAAAATAACATCATAAATTGTGGAGCATATAATTAAGCTAATAAAAACGCGGGTCTTGATTCTAATTAAACTTTGTAAGTTTCTAAGAGTGCAAACTAGGAAATGATAACGTAGTAAACTATAAAACATCAAATTAAAATTTACATAAGTAAACATTTTGAATAGGTTTTTTAATAGTTATATACTATTTTAAGATCCATCAGTTTTAATCTGAGTGGTCACTAAATTTATTTTTAATTATTATCATAGGGCTACCAACCTAAGTGTCACGGTATAAGAATAGTTGATTGATTACTTAACTTCCACAAGAGCATTAAGAACATTGAATAATTAAGAGAAAATTACATAAAAAGTCCATGTGTTTTGATTCAGATTGTATATTTGATCACTACACTTTGAAATTTGTAAAGTGAGTCTAAATGTGTAGTTATTGCAAGTTTAAATCTCAAATTGTAAAGATTACAAAATTAGTCTAAACTTTTATGTGAGTGATATTTCAATGGTGCCATGGTGTTAATATGATCAATGATCTTTCTTAAAGTAGCCCGTCAGTGATGGGTTTACTAACATCCGGCTTTTCCAATGTATTGTTAAAGACAAATTCTGCCTTTATGTAAAGGTTATCACAACTTTGTCCGTCAGTAAAAGTCAGTAAAAATCATCTGATTCGTAATGACAAGTTAAAATCTAGACTTTTATATTAATAACTAGCTTTAGAAAACCCGTGTAATACACGTGTTGAATAAAAAAATATTAATATAATAAAATTTATGAAAAATAAAATGATATTACAAGATATGATATGACTGAACTTACGTATGAGTAAATACTATAAGTAGTAAAACAGTGATATCAATCTTTTTTAACTTTGTCTTTAATTTTTTTCAAAAAAAATAACATTTTGTTCTAAAAAAACTATATAAAAATATCATTTTTTTAAATATTGCATTATCATAACTCCTAACTTAAATTACTTTTGGTTTTTAAATAATTTACTTTTTAAAAATACTAGTTTTATAATATATCATATTTTTAAGAAAGTTTGATATTTTAGAAAAAAATATTATTTATAAACATTTGTTTATTTAGAAATAACATTAATAAAAATCTTTTTCTTAATTTATAAAAAAATATTTTAATCTAAAAAATTATTAAATAATATTATTAGTAATTAAGGTTATTATTTAATATGAGAGAGAGACGGAAAAATTTTTATGAGGAGAATTGTGGTGATGACACATGTCATACCAAGTTACTCTTTTATTATAATAAATAGATTTAATATGAGAGAGAGACGGGAAATTTTTAATAAGAAAAATTGTGATGATGACACATGTAATACCAAGTTACTATTTTATTATAATAGATAGATTGTTTAAGGTAAATACATTTAATATACTATTTATTATAGCCTACTAGTAAATGTAATTGGAATTGTTTCTCGGCATTAAATTACTCACCGTGAACATCTAAACATTTGTTATTCGTATCACTGGATTCACATTTGGGAGTTGGGACATAATGGGTATTGAATAGGATGCCTTTTTAATCACTTTATTCTGAAAATAGTTAATAAAATATTAACAATTAAAGGGAATAATGATTTTAAATACATACATTTGAATACCTTATATGTATATTATGCTTTTAAGATATGTAGTTTATGTATTTTTAACGGTAAATCTACGATATTTTTAAACTATACCATTAAATATTGAAAAAAATTTCAAATTGTCTATTTTTCTTTTTTTTTCCATTCAAAATATCATTTTAAATAATTATCCCTTAAAATATTCCTACCAGACAATGTGTTAGCGCTAGAAGCAAACACCTATAAAACATAAACAATCACAAATGGACATGTGTCCTAAGCAGACGTCTTTCAAATATTATTATCGTGGTCGCCAATGGAGGAACAGGCGTCCATCTGCTTAGAGATGGATACGTGTTTATTTGTGACTAATTATGTTGTACAGGCACCCGTTCCTACATGTACAGGCGCCGGCGGCTTGTTCAGTAGGAACATTTTAAAGGATAGTTGTTTGAAGTAGACAATTTAAAAGAAAACATAAAATAAATGAGATATTTTAAGAATTTTCCTATAATTATTTTTATCAATTTTAAACTTAAGTTTACTGTAATAAGATTTGATTCTTACCATCAGATTACAATTCAAGTGGCAGATATGTAGTTTATGTGAGTGGTTGCAATTTGCAAATAACTTACTACTATATGTTTAATTTTTCAAAATTGAGAGACTCATAATGAGAAATTTTAATTAATTTTTTAACAATATGAAAATTTATACCAGGATTTAAGCACTTTAAATTGTCTCCAATATTTTCCTCTGACTTAAGACCAAAAAAGGTACAATTCAAAAAAGAACATATTTTTTAACATCACATTGATGGAACCTGGGAGGATTGGTACACAACTTTTTGCATACACTAAACTATTGCTTTCCTAAAATTACAAATGTTTTTATTTTATGATCTGATTTTTTTACATATAGAGTAAAAATTCATATCTTGATCTACAACATCACATTATTTTTTAAATCACATTATCTTCTTAGTCAACGACGATTTACAGGTACGTATTCTTCTAAAACTCCACTTTTTATATAACAAATTACAGCGGTCGGAGAGTTGCCGTTCCGCCACTGCATGTATCCCGGCATTTGCTGCATACTCTAATTAAGTAGCAAAACTGGTTAAAACAAAGTTTTGATTTTGCGTGTCGTTTTTGTTTCCCCTTTCGTCGATCTTCGCATAATTTTCTTTGCTGGTAAGTATGCATTTCGCATCATAACTTTGTTTTTGCAGAAATTGCAACACACATGGAGAATGCATACCAAATTAGAAGTTTCAATCAAACATCCCCAAAAGTTCCTGTCGGGTTAGATAAATCGATCCTTCTCTTTCAATCGCAATTTTGCCCTAATCTTATAAATTGAATCAAGCTTATCGCTAATATTTCTTTCCTTCTTCCTATCCTTTTACTTAGTTTCCGATTGCTAATAATCACCAAGATTGGCACGCTATATATCACATGCACACAATTTCTAAGATGAAAAGTTTTTTCTTCTTCTTCTTTTTTTTTTAATTTTCCAATTATCATCTTTTGAACACTTATTTTAATGTATTTTACTAAATAAATTGACCTTTTATTTTTTTTATTATACTTTGAATATTGTCAACCCTGAGAAACATGCTTACACCCTCAAAAAAAGCGCAAAACACTCGTGCACTTAATTCTTTATTGAAAAATCACACAACTTTCACACCAAGAAGCATGTCTGTCATCTTCTACAATCTCAAGGCTGCAGCCTGTAATTTAGGGTAAACAAATGAAAGGGTCAACATCAAATCAGAAAATCTTCTTTGATTTCTTACCCAATTAAGTATAAAGAATATAGAATTATACCCAACAATGGCCGTTTGCTTTTGGGTATTTACAGTCCTTTACATTTACGCATCACATGCATCTCCGATCACCTCCATTTCTAGTTTAACAACTCAACAACTCCACGACGGTGAAACATTAGTGTCTCAAAATCAAAGATTTGAATTGGGTTTCTTCTGCCCTTCAAATCCATGCAAAGACACAAAATTTTTGGGAATTTGGTATAGAAATATAGCACCGATCACTGTTGTTTGGGTAGCGAACCGACGAAGGCCCGTTCGAAGACCTTCATTAGGTGTTCATATGGTGGTAAATGATTATGGGGTGCTTATAATTCAAGATGGGAGTAAAAGAGTTATTTGGAGGAAATCTCCAAAAGGTTATGTTCATTCGATGGGTCGAAAACCCCTTTTGCAGCTTTTGGATTCTGGTAATCTTGTTCTTCGAGATTGCGATAATTCGTCGTGTGGAGGGTATATATGGGAAAGCTTTAATCTTCCTGGAGATACATTGTTACCCGGGATGGAACTCAGTTTGGATTATGGATCAAGATTTGGATGCAGCGTGATCACTTCGTGGAGAAAGAAAGATGATCCGTCTGATGGTGATTTCAAGTTCGGGTTTGATAAATTTGTTCACGCTCCACAGTTGGTTCTGACAAAAGAGAATGGGGTTAGACTGTCGCGATGGGGGCCATGGGATGGAGAGAAGTTTAGTGGAATGAATTCTCTAAAGGATAATCCGGTTTTGTCAACCACATTGAGGTTTGATGGTGGTGAAGTTTCTTTCAAGTTTGCGCCTTTGAACGACACGATGTTGTTGAGGTTTGTGCTGAGTCCACTAGGGAGCCTTGAGTTTCTTTGGTGGAAGAGTAAGAATGATGGTTGGCTAACAATTCTGACACTGAATAAGGATAACTGTGATCGGATTGGATCGTGTGGTTCGTATGGTATATGTTATAGTGATGATCCAAGTTGTAGATGCTTGGAACAAGGTTTCATGGCAATTTCATCGGTTGATTGGTGTGGGTTTGAGTGTTCAAGTGGATGCAAGCGGAAACATGATCTGAATTGCTCGAATGGAGATGGGTTTTTAAAGTATGAACAAATGAAATTGCCTGATAATGCAACTGTTTGGGGTGCTTTAAGCACCAAAGAGTGTGAGAACAAGTGTGCAAAAAAGTGCAACTGTATGGCATACACTAGCTTGAACATGTATGGCAATGGGAGTATTTGTGTGGTTTGGTTTGATGATCTCAATGATTTGCGAGTGATTCATGGAGGCGGAAATGATCTTTACATACGCATGTCACACATCGAGCTAGGTATTCATATGCTTATATAACTTATGCAGCTTCATTTATGCAAGTTCTTGAAAAAGATCATGAGTTAGAATTTTCCTGGGACATGTCTAAGGGAGTGTAGTTCTTGAAAGCATTTAAGTTCAGATTATATCAAACATCATTATGGTGAATGTGATGTGCAGCCTAACAGTTTATGTAATTGCTGAATTAGTATTTTTCCTGTACACTTAACTGAAACAGTCTGATCATGTTCATCGACTTGTAAACTACAAATTACTACCACTGGCAATGCAAAAATAGACTGCGAACGTAGTAATAGGCATCACAAAATGATATTATTGAGCTACACTTTGGTTTTAAAAAATGAACTTTCATGTAGTGTTAAACTATTCTTTTGTGTTTACGGATTGATGGTTGACCGTCATCTGCAACTGTCGTTTGAATCTGAAATATAGTGCATGAACTCAAATGAAATTAATCATTTATGGTGTTCAACTTCGTGTGTGTTTTTTTCATCCCAGTAGCTTATACATTACATGGATTGAAGTTATGTAATTTAACTTGCTTTGCTGCTTTTGTAAATCTCAAAAGAAAACATTAGTGTGCCTAATGATGTCTGCTGGTAAATTTTAATCATTTGCAATGCTATAATTTACTTAATTAATTTTCATTAACATATTGTTTCAATATCAGATTCCATCAAGCACAAGAAGAGGAAGAAAGTAATATTGTTTTTGGCTATAATTTTCTTGTCTACAACATCTTTTGTACTTCTAGTGGCTGCTGTCATACGAGTTGTTTGTATGCTAAAGAAATCAAAGAAAAGAGGTACTACTATACATACCATTTTCATCTTGCACATATATCCTATGCATTCATGCTTTCGTGTTGTTGTTTGTGTTCACTGATTCGCGTCATTGTATTTAGCATCAGTACAGGAACACAGTCCATTGACAGAATTCATATCTCCAGATGAAGATTCAGATTGTCATTTCTTTGAGTTGGACGAAATTGCCACTGCGACTAATAACTGGTCTGGTTCTAATGAGATTGGTGAAGGAGGGTTTGGTAGGGTCTACAAGGTAAAAATTCTATAATGTATGCTGCAATACGTTTTTGAGAAAATGAAAGAAAAACAAATAAAAGCGTCGTTTCTTTCAGGGCCAATTAGCGCGGGGAGAGGAAGTAGCTGTAAAGAGATTAGCAGAGAGTTCTTGGCAAGGCATTCGCGAATTCAAGAATGAAGTCACTTTAATAGCAAGGCTTCAACATAGGAATCTTGTGAAGCTCTTGGGATATTGCATTGAAGGAAATGAAAGGATACTAGTATATGAATATCTTCCAAACCACAGCCTAGACCAAATCATTTTCGGTAAATTAGTTCTTCAAATTTTTAAATCTTTTCGTTCTTTTTGAGGTCGGTTTGAAAAAAAATAGAAAATTAAATGGTGAATCTTTAAAACCTTCAAACTTCACTATTCATCAAAGTTTGTTATTAATAGATATATAATATAATGTGTAGATCAAGTAAAGAGAAGGCTCTTGATGTGGGATGATCGTTTTAAGATTATCAAAGGAGTGGCGAAAGGGCTTTTGTATCTCCACGACGATTCTAGACTCAGAATAATACATCGAGACTTAAAAGCAAGTAATATTTTGCTTGACAGAGACATGAACCCCAAGATTTCTGACTTTGGGTTGGCAAGAATTCTCGCAAGTGAGAAAGAGGAAACGACAAACCGAGTAATTGGAACACAGTAAGTATGCATTCTACACCTCTGCATACCTTTTACCGTGAGAAAGTATAACTCTAATCTATTGAATCTAAACTACTTTTTTTCGTCAAGTGGTTACATGCCTCCGGAATACATAATGAACGGTCATTTTTCGACAAAATCTGATGTTTATAGCTTCGGTGTTTTGGTCTTGGAGATAATAAGCGGGAAAAAGAATTGGGGATTTCATCATCCTGACCATAATCTAAACCTCCTAGGTCATGTAAGTACCTAAACTGCTATGCTACTCAGTTGTTAAAGGGAAAAAACAGTTTATACTTACTCATTTCATGTGGTTTCATTTTGACATAAACTTTGAATTAAATGTTTGTTTCAGGCTTGGAAGTTGTGGACCGCAGGACGAGCGCTAGAACTAATGGATCCCGTCTTAGTTGAGTCAAAGATTCAGGAGGATGAGGTGATAAAGTGTATACATATTGGTTTGTTATGTGTCCAAAAACAGCCCGAAGATCGGCCTTTAATGCCTGAGGTTGTCAGCATGCAACAAAGTGATAATTTTGTTACAGTACGCCAACCAGACGAACCTGGTTTTTATGCTGGTAGGTCTTTGATTGGAATGGGATTTTCTACAATGGAAAGAGATCTTGACAGTGTAAATGAGATAACGATGACGACTTTAGCTGGACGATAGTTAAGAAGAACTATATTCATACCTTTTAGATAAGAATGATACTTGTGCAGACTATGCAGATGGATCTATAGCAGCATATAGGTAGTATAATGATCGACATTTGCATCCTTGAATTTTACTGTTGTTGACAAACTTGTTCATGGGATGCAGATGTCGATCATATTAAGTTGTTATGTCATGTATGCACACTTCTTAGGAACTTTATGATGTTATACTACAGATCATTTTGTGCAACTTTTTCTAACAACATAATATGATTTCATATCAACCTAAGCAAGCAGCTAATTAAGGGGCGATGTAGAGATTACACCAAGCAATAATCATCAATAGTCAAATCATTATTTGATCTAAAATCTAGTTTAAACTGTCATAAATTAACTCTTGGACTATATGTCCAACAAAAAATTTCCACATCTCCTGAAAAGATGAAAGGTACTAGGGGAATAAAGGAAGGGATTCTCAAACGTTCCAGTTCCCATTCTTCTCAATTACCACTAATATTTATAATACAATGTGATAAACATAAACTACAATGCATACCCTATACAAAATATTATTTACAAAATATGTCCATTTAATATACCCCCTCAGTCTAAGAAGAAGGATGGCGAATACTTAATCTGGATTGAAAATCTTGAAAAAGGATTTGTGGCAATCCTTTGGTCAAGATATCCGCCAGCTGGTACTGAGAGGGGACATGTAAGACTCGAATCTGACTCCGTTGCACTTTCTCATGGACGAAGTGGATATCTATTTCAATGTGTTTAGTGCGTTGATGTTGAATAGGTTGCCAGACATATAGACAACACTCACATTGTCAAAATAAACTAAAGAAGTTTGTGATGAAGGATGATCCAATTCCAACAGGCAGTTGTGTAGCAAGAAAAGTTCAGCTATAGCATGGGCAACACATCTGTATCCGGCCTCCGCACTAGACCGAGAGATAGTAGACTGACATTATGACAACCATGAGATCAAATTGTCCCATAGAAACACACAATAACCAAAAGTAGAACAACGTGTGTCCGAACAACTCGCCCAGTCCACGTCCATTTATGAAATCAAAGAGGAAATAAGAATGCGGTGCATGTGAAGACCCATGGATAAAGTGCCCTTAATGTACCTTAAAATGTGTTTCAGGGCATTAAAATAAGGTACCCAAGGAGCATGCATGCGCATGCATACCTGCTGAACGACGTAAGATATGTCCAAGCGGGTAAACGTTAAATACTATCAGCTAGGCTACGATAAGTAGTAGGGTTGTCAAAACTTCCCCCATGGTAGTGATGAGTTTGGCATTGGTATCAAAAAGTGTGTTAATAGGATTACAATTTGTCATTTTAGCTCGCTCCAAAATATCTTATGCATACTTTGTTGGGACAATAAAAGACCACTTAAATCTTGTTTGATAAAAATACCAAGAGAATAAGTCAATGGTCCAAGATCCTTCATTGCAAACTCAGAAGATAGGAGTGACATAATATGTCGTTTAAGTAAGTTGGACAAAGTTGTCAAAATAATATCATCTACATATAATAAAATATAAAGCGTGTTCATCCCGTATCTATTGACGAAGAGGGGGTGATCATAAGAACTATGTCGGAAACCAAAGTATTAACATAGTCTGTAAACCTTTGGTGCCATGCCCGTGGGGCTTGTTTAAGCCATATAAAGATTTCTTCAAATGACAAACATGATTAGGAAATTAAGGGTGATGGAAGCCAATATCCCATTGGTTTAACAAGGCAATACTTAACACCATCCGAATTGTTGTCGGCCTAACTACCGGACTGAAAGTCTCATGGCAATCCAAGCCCACTTGATGAGACTTGCCATCACAAACCAAACGCGCTTTGTAGCGCTCTAAAGATCCGTCAAATTTCAATTTCTTCTTAAAAATACACATGGACCAAATGATGTTCATTCAAGGATGACGGGGATGCCAACTCCCTTGTCTTTTTGTTATAAGAGCGTTAAACTCATTGTGCATGGCTTATTTCCAAACGGGGCTAGCATGGGTAGTGCTTGGGTATTTGGGAATTGGTATGGGAAAGATAGATGTGTTAATGTTAAGTCATTCGATTGGTTTGGTAATGCCTACCATACGGGGGATCGTCATGGTATGGGGTGGCGGGAGGTAGTGGTTGTGTAGGAGGTGTAGGAGTGGTTACGACTGGGGTTGGGGAATATTGCATAGGGGCAGTAGGAGGGGTGAGGGCAGGTTACAAAGTTATTGTATGTGGTATCGAGGGTGGCTAATGGTGGTTGGGTTTTAGGTCGGTGTGAAGGGTGGGCTATTGGTAGGTAGCTTTTGGGTCGTAGTTGGTGCTTTGGGTATACAAGAGTAATGTTAAGAATAGTCTCTGGAGATGGGCGTTAGTGGGTGTTGTGGTTGAGGTTAGTTGGTTTTGAGATATGACGAACTCTCAAATGGATGGATGGAGATCGAACTGAGAATAGAGAAACTTATAGGTAGGAGGGGATGAATGAAGTTTGGAAAAAGGGAAGGTGTATTCATCAAACACTACATGTCATCATATGATTACTTTTGTTGTCAACATATTCTAGTATTTGTACCCCCTGTGGTTAGAAGGATACTTAAGAAAGACACATGGAATGGATCGATTTTGAAGCTTGTGAATGGTGGTGAATGAGAAGAGGGGGTAGCAAAGGCAACCAAACACCCAAAAATGATCATAGACATCACAATTATGGTAAAGAGTAGAGGTAGGGGAATGATGGTTCTTTAACTTGTTAAATAAGATATTCAAGAGATATGTTGCCATCTGAAGGGCATGAAGCCAAAAGGAGTGTGGAAGGGAGGCATGTATTAGAAGTGTACGAATGATGTGGTAATGGACTTTTTATTCCAAATTTTGTGCTCGGTTTTCCGGTTTTGAGAAGAGGTATGTGGGTAAGAGAAACGAAATACCATGCAGATTTTAGCACAAAAATCATGGAATGATATGTTATTATACTCCATTCAATTATCACATTGAAAACACTTGATTTGTCATTCGAAGTGTATTTTAACGAGTTTTTGAAAGTTGAGAAAGATTGAGAAGACATGTGATTTATTTGTCAATGGGAAAGTCCATAACTAACTAGAAAAATCATATAGAAACAATATATAATACCGGTGAGCTCCCGAACTTTTTACCAGGAACATCCACAAATCACTTTGGATAATGTAAAAAGGCATACTAGTAAAAGACATAAAATCATAAAAAATGGAAGTTTAACTTGCTTCCCAACCACATATGACTGACAAATACGAGTAATAGATGAACTGCCAACTGAAACAAATTTGTTCTTGTTCTAAACTTTTACTAAATTCATTTTGGGATGACCAAATGACGATGCCATAGATCTTGAGATATTGCATCAAAAGTGGAAGGAGTTAAAGAAGCAAGTGATGAAATGGGCAGAGATACTCGATGCTATTACATTCGAGGATAGGAGTCCGTGTCTGGAAGTCCTTCATAACAAAACCAAACTTATGAAATTCAATGAAAACATTATTATCAGTGGTTTTATAGTCTTACATAAAGAAGTTTTTTAACAAGGTAGGGGAAACAAGGATATGATATAAATTAAGTGGTGGATAAGGTGATTTAAGGATGGTGCAACCTGTTCTGCTTAACAGTATTGTGGAACCATCATCAACAACAATATGAGTTTTAAAACAATTATTAATATAAGAAGAGAGAGTACCTAATCAGTGTGATATGTGGTTTGTAGCACCGTTGTCAAGATACCACTATTGATCTAGAAAAGAGTCATGGTGTGGAAGGCTTGATCGATAGGGGTTGGAGTATAGTAAGAAGTAACCGTATTGTAGGCCTGAGAGGGACCTAGTCCAAGAATACATGCACTCAGAGAAGCCTGTCTAGCACCAAAGTTTAGGAGAATAGTAGAATGTGGGCAAGTTGGCGCCATCCAACCTGTAGGCTACCAAAAACAGGTCTGTTGCCATGGAGAGTTTGAGAATTGCTGATTATAGTACTTTTTATTAGAACTGCCACGCCCCCTAAAGCGGACCTAACCATGTCCACTGCCACCATGGCCTCTACCTCAATTATTATGATCATTATTGCCATGATCGGTAGAGCATTAGTAGTTTTTACCGGGTCCACCTATTTAGGTT
This sequence comes from Flaveria floridana, assembly GCA_018326465.1. Lineage (NCBI taxonomy): Eukaryota > Viridiplantae > Streptophyta > Magnoliopsida > Asterales > Asteraceae > Flaveria > Flaveria floridana. The sequence continues at coordinate 4,710 of BJCO01431081.1, read as the reverse complement.
TCTTGGGGATTAAAAGGGCTGCTGAGGGTGGTAGGTTGGGCGGTAGGTTGGGCGGTAGTTTTGATGGTGGCATGAAGGGAGGATAATCATTTGGCTTTATAGGTTTCTTAGTTGATTGAGGATAAAAGGATGGCTGATCAGAAGGAGGGATGTGTGGTGGGAAGCCGACTGAGAGGACTGATCAGAACTGTTTTAGGGTTTCTGGTGATCTGGAAAAGCTCTGATACCATAAAGGAAGGGATTCTTAAACGTTTTGGTCCTTATTCTTCTCATGTAGCACTAATATTTATAACATAATGTGATCAACATAAATTACAAATGTATTCCTTATACTAAATATTATTTTCAAAATTTGTCCATCTAATAGGGAATTCGAAGATACTTGTGAATTTTTAACATATAATTAAGTGCACATTCATAACAATAGAAGAACTTAACATGGATGCCTGAGCAACGTTTTATCTTCGTAGATCTAAACATAAAATGATAATAACTTGTGGTTCGTTCATCTCTCACAATTTAGTTTTTACATGGCGAAATGAATGCCACACCCTATCCTCTACATTCTCCTTTACTTAGCCTGTCATTCAAGAAGCAAATACTTATGAACAAGAGAATTAAAATTGACTTAGTCTTGATGCATAATTATTGTAGACCGATGGATATCAGGATCACACACTCGCTAGTACAGATTGAGTGATGGATGATTATTATTGATGTTTTCTAATGCTTAAATATATAGAGAACAAAACAAAGTAGGAAATAAGGAAAGAAATAAGAAACAAACACTAACAACCTATGACCAATTCACCGATACATTCACTCAAAAACATCACCCATGACTCAATCAACTTTGATTCATCTTGATCTCCACATCACCAATCCAAAAGAAATGTTAAGCTTGAATTATTTCAACACCTCCCCTTAATTCAAGGTTCGAAAACATCAAGATTACTTCTCAAGTGATAGAACTGCTCCTGTAGAGGTGGTTTGCTCTTGAGCTTAACTTGTTGATTATCTACCAATTTTTATGATACTTTATATCAACGTGTTTGCTACTGTTATGGAGACCTACCAGATTTGTTACCATAATTGAACTGAATTCGCACTCATGATCCAATTATATTTACAGCTTCCTCAACCACACTGCTTGGCACACTGCTGCACATGCTGAGATATACTTAGCTTTCATGGTTGAAAGTGCTACAATAAATTGCTTCTTTGAGCTATATTGCTGCTGAACCAATACTAAACTCATTTGCAGAAATGCTTTTATTATCATGTGAATCACTAAAACCTTTCAACTCATTTTTTCTTGATAGGGCATACCATAAACCGAAACTCACACTACCTAGAATATACCGAAGAATCCTCTTTGTGACTCCAGGATTAATTAAAGATGGTTTATTCATGAAGCAAAATACCGAACTCACATCAAATACGATATATAATCGTGTGTGTTGGAACAATTGTTACAAGTGTAAGTTAATTCCAAGATGATTTGACAATAAAACAAAACTGTTGATTTGTGACAGCTACTGATTTTATTTTTAATTTGATTGGTGTCATTATTTGATTTCCATAGACATAGTTTATTTTGTTATAAATAGCATCAGGTCCAGTTGGTTTTATTTTTCAGTTTTTTCTCATTTATATCTATACTATATAATAAATAAAATTTTAGCGATGACAGTGTTGATTTGTAGTGAAATCTAAACATTTTTTCCACCTCTTTCTTGTATTAAATGATAGTTACTAAATATACTAAACAATTAAATAATCTAAAATATAAATCTTCATGTTTTAATAATTTACTAAGACTTCTAATTTGTAAGATTCAGTTATATTATATCTAAAAATATAATTTTATAATATTAATATTCACTATTTATTATTTATAATTTCTCAAATATTTATAATTTTTTTATTCTACTAGAGATTATAATATCGAACATACAAATTTTCATAAAAAGTAATTATTTTAACAAATTACTTCTATTTCATTTATGTAATACATGAATTCTAAACTAGTTCGTAATATATTAGATTGAGTGAAGGGCTTGTCCCCCCAAAATCCTTTGCTTTTTGTTCTTCTTTTTTTCCTACTTTGATTACTGGTTATTCTTTTACAATTGGTTTGCCGATTAAGACATGTCCAACTAGGATCCTACCGATCGTAGCAACGATTGAACAATACTAACACCATAACACAATGCAATTTGAAGAGTTGGTTGGTCATGACATATAAAGAAAGGCTCAAGCCAGCTGAACCAATCAAAGACACAATAGGTCAGTTACCGTTAACAAAGACGGAATGGTAGGTTCGACAAAAACATGAGTCAAGACAAGCCGACAAGGGTAGAGAAGGGTAGAGTCATGGTCGAGGCAAAAAACAATTCTTGGACAACAATCATAAGATTGAATAGAAAGATCAAATAAAAAGAAAACCAGATTACAAAGATCAGATGGAAAGACGATACAAAAGGTATTTAAAGTGTTACAATTGTGACAAAATTGGCCATTTTTCAACCTAGTGTTGGGCTCCTAGCAAAACCAAGGATGAAGCTACTTTTATCATAAAAAGATGATGAACCCACATTACTAATAGCAAAAGCAAGAGCTGTGATTCTAAATAAAAAGAATGTGTTATCTAAATTGTATGCACAGGATGTAGAAGACTATATAAGGCTCGGCAAAACAACTAAAGATGAATCAAGATGCAAAATGAAGATGTCAAGCGAAAATGAAGAAATCACGCGAGAAGGAGAAGTCGCGCGAAAAGATGAACCGCGCGAAAATACTTGACACGCGAGAACTTTTGTTTTTAGTATAAATATGTAATTTTCGCTTTTGTATAAGAAGTTGTTCTGAATTTCTTGCTTGGAATCATTCTGTGCAATTCGTACAAGATTATAATCTCTTGATTATCAATTGAAATCACTTTGAATTATTATTTCTCTTCTTCCAATCTCAATTACATTCCGCAATCTTGAGATTGAGATCTTGGTCATTGTTCTTGGGAATTAACTGAGATTTACAATTTGAATGAAAGTCAAAGGGCAAATCATAAAGTGAATCGTGAAAAAGATCTTAAAAATAGATTTGTTTCTAAAGGTTTAATTGAAGATGAAGATTATATTTTTAAAGAAACGAATTTTTGATTCTTTAAAAATAAACATCATCAGAATGCTAACCCTGTGAAACAAGATATGTGTAGCCCAGATGTGCAAAAGACTGTTCCTTCTTCATCAATTCTGAAAATTCAAAAGCCTGTTCCTTCTCCAGCATCAATTCGAATAACAAAGCCTGGTCCTTCTCCAGCACAATCTAAGACTGGTCCAATTCTAGCATCATCTGTTCAAACAGCCACAACGGATAAACATCACATTACAAGTGGTCACAAATCACCCATTTCCTCGAATCTATCTAAGATGAACAAGCAATTATACAATGAAGCAAAGATTCGAGAGACTATGCAGACAGTTAAACCAAAAAGTCAATCTGACTTTGGTTTCTATGACAATTTTCATAATTGTCATCCACAGTTTGTTTTCCACACACAACAAAGGAAATGTTATCAGTGTGGAAACTTAAATCATATTGCAAATAAATGTCCTTTTCGACAAAAATCACTAAGCAAACAACGATTTCATAATTCTATTGCTCACAATAGAAAAACGTTTTTCACTCGTGGAAAATTTTCAAAACCAATGAAATCAAAAGTTGAATCTGCAGGATCGTATGTTGGTCACTCAACAAGTGGTTTTTCTCTCAAACTCACCTTTAACAACACTCTGAAAGAGTCTAGGAAGAGTTGATCACAATATAACAAGTAACAAGCAGTAATAAACACAGGATGTAAATTTTCAAGGTACTTTTATATATTGCTTCTCAACTCAAAGGATTACAAGACTCTTACAAGCTCAAGTTCTGGCTTAATCTCTTACTCTCTACTTAATAAGTTACAATGAGAAGATATATATAATACTACCTACAGCCGGATATAATTTGATACCAGCTGGAAACCTCTAACCAAAATCTATACTACCAAGACTCTAGGTTAAGGTATCTCAGACATTTTGCCTGAGATTTGGTAGTCAGGACATGTCCCTGACTTATCTTTTGTCACCAACTAAAGTTGGTAACATGTACTATCATAAAAAGGTAAACAGTAGAATAAAGTATGGTCAACAACATGGCTTTTTAGGAAGATGCCATGCTATATCAGAGGTCTGCAGAGAACTGTTAGAGACCATACTTATGTCTACTTGTCATAGCAATGTCTTTCGAAGGATAAGGTTCTTCGGAAGAATAACTTCTTCCGAAGCCACTTATACTTCGGAAGACTGCTTCTTCCGAGGCTTGGAGTCTTCTTTGTCTTTAGAAGATAGTCTTCAGCTGTTGGCTTCAGCTGTTGTCTTCAGATGTTGACTTCAGCTGTTGTCTTCAGCTGTTGACTTCAGACTTTGTTCTTCAGACTTCGTAGGATCTCATACTTAGCTTCGGAAGCCTTTGAATGTAGCACCAAAATTGAATATGTGAAGTGGTTTTGGTTGCACCAGCCTTATAATGACCCAACAAACTCCCCCTAGGCTGATGCTACCAAAACTTCACTTCTTTCTTCTTCTCAAAACTTTCAGCACCAAGGAAAGTAAATATCTATCTGTTTCCTTGTTCTTTCCTGATATGGTGCTGAGAAGTTTGTACAAA